>CM065673.1:12478533-12538533 GCA_033220385.1 Triplophysa yarkandensis
TGATTCTGTCACGAACTGTATTACCTCATGGTCATGGACACTATTTTCACTTTTTTTTTGTGTCCCTCATCACAATTTTATCCCATTTTAACAGTCACAAACACGTCCAGTTAAGGGGCGGGGTTAGGTTTTTCCCCCCTATGATGTCAGGTTAAGGCGCAGGGAAAGGTTAGCCATGTTTCGTTGCTTAGACACCTTGTGAGACGTATTTTTTTTTTAGCCTTTGCGCTCGAGAT
The DNA here is from genome assembly GCA_033220385.1 of Triplophysa yarkandensis. Taxonomy (NCBI): domain Eukaryota; kingdom Metazoa; phylum Chordata; class Actinopteri; order Cypriniformes; family Nemacheilidae; genus Triplophysa; species Triplophysa yarkandensis. The sequence continues at coordinate 12,478,770 of CM065673.1, forward strand.
TTTAGTTTTTGGTGGTTAGCAAACTATTAAAAGTCACATTTGATTTCAGGTTATAATAACATAAATAAAATGGTTGGTTCCATTGCTCAATTCTGATTGGTCAGCAGCTTTGTTCTATTCATGATACGGAAAAGATTTTACTTTATGAAAACTTAAACCATAATACATATAAATTAATAAGTATTATTAATTTTAAAGTTTTTACTTTGTGGTAACAGTTTTATTAAAGCAATAAGGTACTTAAGGCCGGGCCTCCCGCTAAATTTCTCTGTTTCTTGGGAAACAGACTCTTCAGACTATTGAAAAGTGAATACAATTTTGTTTTTTAAATACCGAATTGCAAACCTTTGTACAAAACTTTTGTTTTATATTGCTTCAGTCTAGAAATGTTATACATTTAAAAGAAATAGGAAAGTTTCGTGAACAGAGTGCTTGCAACATATCAAAAATTCACTGCAAAGCTACCAAAGTCATTCAGCCTTCCCTTCATATTCTTTACCAGTAAACAACACAGCAGAACTTTTATACCCCTTGTTCTTTTTAAATATGTCATTTGTCCCTGTAAATGATCCTAATTGGAGCAATCTAGGGATTGAGATAATATACGCTCTATAAATTGCATCTAGTGGAGCGGTTGTTGTGGAGAATTTAGTTATTATTTTATTAATATTTTCAAGCGCAACATCCCTGCTGTGTCTTAAAGCCATCCGCAGTGAATGTACAAATAAAACATCAAAGACAGGAGTCATAATATTTGACCAACTAGGAAACCAATTATTTTGATTCATCTTCAGGTATGACAAGCTTTTTATATTATTCATGTGAATCTGGAGTGACTTATATTCTATGCACTTGAACGTAGGACTGAAGAAGTTAAAAGCCGTCGACTCCACTGCGAATATTCTCATTGTGGGTAAGTGACATGAATCTGTGGCTTGCTCAAGAAATGCATTTTAATAAGGTTTTTTTCCAGCCTTAACTCGTGAATCCACCTCCTTTTGCTATGCATTGAATTGTTTGTCATTATTTTTATCTCAAAGCCAATTATTGCCTAGCTATCCGCCACTGTGGGTCTTTCTGTGGAGTAATTAAACAAATGTACGCCTATTATTTGTTCACAACCTAGTTAATAGCTTCATCTTGGCTGCCTCAGATGAGACTTTCAGAATAATAAGCAAATTCTTGGAGCTTCTGATCATTGGCAGTCTTGATATGAGTGGACAGACGAAGATTTGACTGTATCTGATCTCATGCCGCATTAAACACATGCAGATCATTTTAAGCAATGGTATGAATTCCAGCAGTTTCAACATGGCAAGTAGTTGGGCACAAACAGTAAGAAGCTGGTGGCAATATAAGAAGTGGACAAAGACATAACAAGGTCACAACTTCAGGTAGCACCGCTTATTTTTATCACTCTGTAAAGCACTGGGAAAACTGAAACACGACTTCAAGACTTTCAAAAGAAACTTTCAAGACATCAAATAAATGTGTTGCACATAAAAATGGTAATGCATGATCGCTAAATGCTTTATGACTAAAATATATGCCCTGATTGCATTAAACACACAAAAAGCACTTGACAGGATGTGCTTTCCTTGTCGAATCTGTGGATTTTGCATCCTCATAATGGGACCATGCCCACACCATAGCCTACAGTAAACACGCAAAGAAATGTCTTGTCATGACTAGTTTTTGATCCAAGTAATGCAAATAGCCAGCTTTGGTGTCTATAACCCTATTAAGAAAGTGAGCGGATGTGATAATCGGTGTTTGGAAACTCAGCCCAGACATGAAAAGCAATCGACAACCATTTGTCTTAAAACAACAACTTAAGCTTCAGATACGCTGATGTAAGCCAATTACTTCCCTCTCCATATTTCTCTCAGGGCATCATAAATTTATCCTGATTACAACTCGTCATTATTGCGATGGGATTCACGTTAAATAGCTTTGCTGCGACTTCGCCAGAAGTTTGAGTCACGACACAAGATAACATCTACTCCCTTGAGGATCCCTTCAATAAGCATGTGACATTTTAAAGATTATCAAATGGAAGCTCTCATAACTGGACTTACTGCCTGCGCCATATCTCATTTTAACAAACACCATCGCTAAAGATCTACACTATTACCAGGCCAAGCAACTAAGCACACGTGGAAATCAAGTTCTATTCTGCAGAATGACATATATACTGCAACACGCACTATATTGTGCAAAAGTGCCCAAGGCGTCCTTATCCAGCTGTATTAATGCTGCTGTAAGCAGGCTCAGGGCCAGCTCACATTCTATGTAACACGTTGTCCCAACCGGGCAGTGTGATGCGATTCCAGCAACGAGCAGACTGTTTGTCATGGCACAATCTTACAGCTATCTGAAATGGAATTTCGGACCAAAAAGATTTCGCTGTCAGACAATCTACCTGGCATACAAAAGATATCAAGAAAAGACTTTTCAGGACTGTAAGTGGGATGGTTTTAGAGAAGATATAAAATCTTGACATTAAGTATGTCACTGGAAAACTGTAAGATCTTCGTTTGTCTTAAGAACACCAATTAAGACCACATACAAGATGTTAAAGTAGTCAATTAGAACACTGTGGCTCAGTATTTTAGGAGACTGTTGCGCTGACTTACATCACAGGGCAATTAGAGTATCAATGATGTCACTGTCAAACTTTCGTTTTTTAAAATAAAAAACTTGTTGTGCATGCTGTGCACTTCCGTGTCCCAAAGGTAACCTTCTGCACACATTTTTCAAAGGATTAAGTACCATCAGCTTATTTCAGATAATATGCACAAAAAAAAAGTAAATTACATTAGCTAGTAAGTTAAAAGTATTTTAAAACCAGTAAAAGGACTGGAACACAGCTAAATTTAAATACGACAAGTTATACGTCAAATTAAACAATTTCTTATACGCTTGAAGTAGTAAACAATATATAATAAGAAATATGAAATAAAAATATGTATGCTGTATTATTTGTCACTAGCCTGAGCAATCAACAAACACAGCCGGTAAGTTAACTTTGGGCCAGGTATGTGCGTCCGATTGAACTGTCTATTGGACAAGTAAAGGGTTTCATTGTCAATTGGCTGCTACCTGGAATTAATAAATTGCTGTGATCTCCAAATTAAAGAAAAATTGAGTTATAAAACTAAAACATGCTGTGTTTACTTTAGAACTAAGAAAATGGGTAAAGAGTGGATCTTCAGAGAAAGTTGGAGGTGAGTAAAATGTTATCTACTCCGTAGTTCTGGTGGTTAGAATTTACACGAATATTAGTTAGACTATTGTGGGTTTGTCCACCATTCACCTCAACCTATACCATGCTCTCTCATTGGTTACGGCTCGTCGAGACACATGACATCATGTGATGCCGAGTCGGCCCACCGGTCCAGATATTTCCCATGCTAGATATTCGGTTTTCAAGTGCGACGTGTCAGCGATGCTTCAGGGAGCCTCTTTGAAAATCTTAAGATCAAAATCTAAAATCTTTTCATTATAGTTGTGATGTGAACCCTGCTCAAGAATGATTTTTAAAACATTATGTGAAACATGGATGTGAAAACTAAGTGTTGTCAGATTAATGGCTAGCAGATGATATTTTTGTATGAAATGAAATCCAAATTTCAATCATGCCATAAAAACAAAACAAATAGCCTACTTAATAGAACAAATGTGTATTTTTCACCCCATTTCCACTTAAACACCTTGATGTGCCTTGAAATCAATAATAGAAAAGTTAGTGAACCGCTATTCGAACCTATAATTGAATTTTTCACTCCACGTTTCACGTCTCTAAATTTATAATTCATACTCCCCCTAACATTAATTTCACAGCAATGTTCTGCAAACGCAGTTATCAATGTAAATACGCTTCAGTCGCATCCGACACCCAACGCAGCCCCTATTCCGCCTTCGCAGTGTAAAAGCAACCTCGCAAGCACACACAAATTATCACGGGCGGTGAGGGGTAACTAAACTTGGCAGAGGAAAAAGGAGGATATTTACAGCTCTCAACAGCTTGCTGAAATAGCAGGGAAGACATTAATTGCATTGCACTGTTGCTGTCTTGTATGTATTGATCAAGCAAACGTGACACCCTACACACCACACTGTGAAGGCAATAACTCTGATGCTAATCAAATAATAGCAGAAAAGATGGAAGGATGAACAACGAAACCGAAGGGGGAGAAATGAGAGTAACCGGTTCATGACCTAATAGTCACCTGTCAGAGGCTTAATTACTAATGCTGTCTCTGCCCTATTGCTCGTCCCCAGGATGAGCCGCGCATATGGGCTGCCATGATTAAAGGTAAATGTATTAATATGGAAAGCAAGAGACCAACATGTGACCTTCCAAAGGACACGAGTCAGAGCCAAGAGATTTTCATCAGCCTCAATTTGCGTCTGAGAAATCTGGACTTCTAATAAATGTGGAAAGCTTCTTTACTGCAGTTTCATCGATATTGATGCATGATTTCTGAATCCTATATCCGTATTCATATATCTATCTACTGAAGGTGTTGTTTAGTGGTAGGTTACAATAGGTCTAGCTAGTCGATTTCTGATCTATTCAACTGAGTTTTGTCTTGTTTTATTGGAGATTTGGTTTGGAACAGTTGTTGGGCCAATTACAGGCAAACTGTCAAGCTCAAACATTGCAGAGCAGAAATTCTGTCTTTTTTTCTTCAACGGTTTGAAACTGGTTTGGGCAATTACAAGTTAAACTTACTGGCAAACTTAAACATTGCACACATTACTGTAAGCGTTCCCCACAATTATTTGGAACACGATTCATTATTAAACACGCCGACATTCAATGGCACCTCGGAATATGCTTTGGTTTCTTGCTTACCATTAATATTGTATATAAAACTGCCTTTGCAGTTTATCATTGCCATGGCATTTTTCACATTTGTTTGTTTTGGAGGCATCTGCCTTCACAATTCATTTAGTTATTTTAATGTTTTATTAATGCGCGACATGAAACGTTTTCCTAAGAGCGTTTTCGGTGTGAATTTGTTTGAATGGCCAAGCAGTTTTGCAAGAGGGTTGATATATTTTGTTAGACTTTAAGAAACTATGGCTTATTACTAACCCTCTGCTAGTTTATAAAGAAACAAACTAAGCTGTCTGGTTAAATTATCCCAGAAAAGGATTATTGTTGACACAATAATGGGTTGAAATAACCAAAGATAAGTTAAATGACATTTCATTGAAAAAAAACGATGGTTTATATTCAACCCAACGTTGGATCAAAAAGAAACAAAACTTAACTATCCCAGAAATGTTTATTGTTGATAATAATAAGCGGAATTAACAAAGCAGAGGTTAAATTATATTCTATTATTAGAACCCAATGGCTTATTTTCAACTCCAATGTTGGATTTAAAAGCAACAAAACTAGGTGTTAGGTTAAATGACCCCAGAATATAAAGTGTTGAAACAACCAAGCATATTAAATTACATTCCATTGTTATTGTGAAGGCTGGAAACTGAAAACAATTGACTAACATTGAACAACCTTTTCCTTTTATCTTTCACTTTCTTATTCCTTTTAAGTATTTTATTCTATTCTTTCAAAATCACTTAACTATCCTTGTACCTTGAAAAACATCCTTATACATTTTGAACAAAGCTTCAGTTACACAAACAATGACCAGAAATACAAAACGCATTGCACTATTATTGTCATTACTTTACTTATGAATGCAAACCATAAAGCTTGAAACAAAAGTCAAGATCATTCAGTATGCATGTGGCTTAAGTATGAATGTGTAGTAATGTGTGTTATCTTTTATTCCAAACAAATCCATTCCCTCTGGTTTACTGAGAACTTCCCGGTGTGCACAACAAATTACATTACATTAATTACAATTGATCGCAATCATAAATAAGAGAGTCTTGCCTGATCAATGTTATCAGTATCAATTAAAAACACAATGGCCTTTTTTGTTCAGAAAAGAACAACAGTCTGAAACACTCGTTTCCACGGACATTGAGAAGGACGGAAAAGGAAAACATCAAGCTCGAAGAATTTGAAAAAGCACAACCCACAGAGATTGTTTCTTCACAAAGACCGAGTTACCCAGACCGTCTGCACTATTACATTAATACCCCTGGGGACAGAATGTGATGATCTACTGTACACACGAAACTTCGGTCATCCTCCATCACTAAATTCACAGCAGGTGGGGGGATGGATAAAAGCACTGTGGCTCAACCTTGTAACAGGCAAAAGGACCTAATTACAGATATGGATCCAGCAAGACAGACTGTGTAATAATGAATTCTGAGGACCAGTGTGAATCCAACAACTACATGGGATTCAATCGAAATAGAAAGGGATGCATGACATCCCAATTGACCCTGTTTACGTAAGCCACATTCCTTTTCTAGTTTATTTGATTATCACTGCACGCTATTTTAAATTTCAAACCCTCCTTCATTCGCATTCACACTTTTGACATTAAATAAAAATTCTAGTTGTGCTTCCTTCTGAATTGTGATGTAGCTGTAAAGGTTTCTTAATTCGAAAAATTGTTGTGATTTAAACCCGCAGAACACAGAAGAAGATATTTTGAAGAATGTTGGTATCCGGCACCCACCCACTTGCATTGGTTTTGGGTTAATAGAAGATGGGTTCCACTGCTGTTTGGTTACCAAATTTCTTCAAAATATCTTCTTCAGCTTTTTGCAGAAGAAAATCATACAGGTTGAAAATCATGACTTAATGTTATATTTTTGGTTAACTATCCCTTTAATATATATCAAGTTCTACGTAAACTGTATACTTTCAGAAACCTGCAGAACAGGGTAGGCTTTATTATCCTGTACGGTGCAAAGCCCCTATATTTATTACGGTCTTCATCCGGATATAGTATTATTTGTATAAATTTTAAAATGCTTGCCGGTTTGAACTTTCCTGAATTTTTTAATTAAGATGTAGAAGTAAGATGCAGAAAATTTATTAAAAGGAAATTAATGTTGTATGTTGATATGGTGTTTTTTCAAGCCAACATAATTAATTATGAGTAGCCCTAAAGTATTCATCAGAGATAGATTGTTAAATAACCTTATAACCTTAAAATAAATATGAGGGGGCAGGGCACTGCGGTGACCCTTCAAAATAAAATGTGCCTAGGGCAACCAAATGTTAAGAACCAGCCCTGAGGAGGATGTCACGAAGGCCAATGATGCACTTTTTACTCAATTGATTCAAGCCCATCCAACTTTTCTGAGCTGCTCTGGACTGCACACAAAGGTTATTCCACTCCCACAAGGGTTGCATGTACCCGCCATCATCAATACTTAAACTTTGTCTGCTCCTATCAGCAGAGACATCATGAGGTCTAACATGGTCGGCTGTCAGAATCCTCCATACTAATTGATTTCTCAGCGTCTGACAGTGCCTGGCAGCTAGATAATGGCTGACAGGAAAAAATAATGGGTGGCTTGATTCTTTTACTTGCTGACATTTGGATAAACACTGTTTATGGATAATATTCTGCGGGTTATCAGAGGGTGTCTTGACATTGGGGTGACAAACCAGAATGTGAAACCATTCTACTGTGGGCCGAGTTTAACATTAAACATAGCACTCCTCTTTTCCTTTAATGACTATGGAAAGACAACGTTTGCCATCAGACAGTCCCCTAGAGACATTTTTCTCACAACGATTTCGACCTCTTTGGAGAGCTCTATTTGAAAGCCACTTTGGGAACTGCAGAGGGAAACATTTGATATTTCCATATACTGTGCTGCTTACATTCACGGCAGGTGCAATTTTGTCCCCGATGCACAGGTAAATAGAGCCCTTGTGGGAAATTACAAGACCTAGAAAATCATAATAGATTTGTGGTGAACATTCAGCATATGAGTTTTGTTCGTACATTTGTTTTGCTTGGATGATTTATAAATTATTGCTGCAAAAGAGAAAAAATCCTTTATGGGATGGCTTCATTTGTTAATGCATCCCAATGGTTGAGAAAGGTTCATTGCATTGTTTATGATAATGAATTGCTCACATTACAAGCCAAAGCAACAACATTTTACACATACAAGAGAAATGAATCATGAGAGTAACACATAAAATCTGTTTTGAAATGTAAAAAAGGATTAGATCCTCAGAATAGAAATGGTGCAAGGAACATTTAGTAGTTGGAAAAGATTTGTTAGTGTGATATCCTTAAGAAAATTTGTTGTATGACATAAAATATACTCATTCAATTGCGTATTAAAATGCTGTATTTGAGTTATGTTTTTGTGTAGAATTTGTCTTTTAATGAAGTTATTTTTCCCCCATATTAATGCACCTAAACTATGTTCATGTTAAATGGTCATACAAGTTCCAAAATGATCATTAAAACCCAACATCAGGACTCATGTATCACCCAACATTAGTGAAATGTATCACTTTGAGAACTTTAAGCCAATTTTATTACTTCTTGAGTATCTAAAAGTCATGACGCAGGAAGCAACGAGATGGGATGATAATGTTTATAGGCATTGAAAAGTCCCCACAGTAACAGAGCAGCATACATTAAAAAACCTCTTAAAACTTTACAATGAAACATTTATGAGTGTATTGCAGTAACAATTCAGCGCGTAGTCCATGCTTATTGTGCCCAATGTGTACACAAAATCTTCCCTTTTCTTATAAACGCCGGTGTTTTTCCAGCTGGACCATTACATAAAAATTTGTGATGTATACATTAGACAACTCATCACCCCACTCAAAGCTCACATTTGGTTATTCAGCCAAGAATGATTATTAAGCTGTTATTTTCTGGCAGAATCCGTTTCACACACCTTTCATGAATCTACCGGCTCAAACTTATGTATTCAAGAACAATTGATGCACAAGCAACCCATGAACTTCTTCACATTTACATAGACTTGCTTAGAATTCAAGGCAACATATTTTACATGTTACACATGAATGAACAAAACTATAAAGGGAGTAATTTTGGGGCATCATTTCTTTTCCCCTGCTGTGAATCTATCCCCAAACTAATGCATGAATGTATAGTCGAAACAATAAGTTTCATTTATGCACACGAATAAAACTGTGATTTACTAGTACTAACCCTAATTTATTCATATGTACTAGGTCTGTCAACATGATTCATTGTGATTTATCACATCCAGGTTAAAAGTTTGTGTTTACATACAGTAATATATGTCTGTGGGGTGTGCATTTTAAAGTTGTATGTATACATACACACACATCTATGCATGTATTTTGGAAAAAATATAAAATGTAATACATGTTTATATTCTATTTTAATTATTTAAATAAAATAAATTGAAATGTTTTATAAATGACTATAAATGTATGCGTTTATAAATAAGATGTAAATATACACTGAACAGACAAACTTTACGTAAACCTTTATTCTGTATGCAATTAATCGCGAATAATTGATTTGACAGGCCTTATATGCTTTAATATCATAGTGACACACTACATGACATTTTAAAGGTGGTAATAGTATGACAGAATCTTTTATACCCACCAGCCACAAATTTACCCCAAACTTGAATACACATATAATCAAAAACTATAGTACTCTGATAAATGTTCACAAGCAACACTGACTTTCTCATGTAGAATCTCTTCAAATTGACATAGACATGCAGATCTTATTCAAGAATATAAACATAGTCTAAAGGAATGTTTACAAGCAAAACTTTATGTTTCAATTGGTATTTCCTCATATTAACATAGACTAGAATTTCTAGGCCCCACACTACATGTTACATATGAATGGATACTATATCATTGGTTTAATTTTGGGGCAGAATCGGTCTTGCCCACCAGCCATAACAATACCCCCAAACCTATGTATGAATAGTTCATGTATACATGTCCACATGAAATGTCGAATGTCGCAAATTCAATTTCTTCATATTTCTACATACACTTTTTTATCTTTAAACTTTATATGGCATATATGTCTGATTTTAATTTACATGAATATAATATGACAAGCAAACGTGTCAAAATTCAATTTAAAGAAAAATTTATGATTAAATATCATATTGAAAATAAATATATTGTTGAAAATCCAATTATATCTGGAATTTCTCATAGAGTTTCATGTTAAGAAACAGATGCAAAAAATAATTTCGGCAAAGCTGGACTTCGATATAAATATATATGCAATCCTTAACTCTAATGAAAACAATACACCCATCAGAAATCCTTTTGAAAAAATGGAACCCATTAAAGTTCCATTAGTATGTAAATCATGGCATGTGATTTACAAATAGGTTTACTTTTTGATAATGTTTATAAAAGAACATAGCTGAATCTTTCATAGAACAGACATATAAAGCAGAGCTGCTGTACAATGAAATATAAATTTTACCTCCAAACTCTAATTAAAAAAGCTCAGGGATTACAATACTTCTGATTATTAGTTCATGATTCTACAATTGCAGGATCTGTTTTAATTGAAGACTTTAAATGCAGAACAGTTGTTCCATGTGAATACTGAAGTCATGATTTGAATATCTTCACCAGACCCCTGTGACATTTGCAGTTGAATTAGTGCCAATGTATGTATTTATATGTTTAAAAAATATGCTCATATGAGTCAAGGTGATCTTGAAATATAAACGTGTATTCAGGAGATTGCATATATCATTGATTTCATACACATAAAATGATCTGGAATGCAGAGGCAGATTTCCATACCTTTCATGCTGGAAGAATAATGCAATGCTCTAATAGATTCTGCATTATTGCACAGGATTTCAAGACAATGGTTTTGTAGACAAAGGATGACCTTATTGTTTGTGTAACTATGTTATTATTGAATCTGATTGTGCCGTTTTTAACCTGTGGACGTACAGTATCAGTCTAAATCATATACCTTAAAACCTTATTCGCTATCCATATCTCTATCAGTCAATTAAAAACATTTTACTCTATGTTAAGCATTTTTTATCATTTCTATTTTTCACAACAAACATAAAAAGTATTTCCATTTGAAACTTTGTTTGTTCATTGTATAAGTATTGTATCAATGTTTTGCTGTGATTTGTCAGCGTCATTTAATAATCTTAGCAAAAAAAAAAAACACATTCCATTTAATTAATCAAACGCATTTCTTTTATTTTCACAGTATAAAAACTTTATTTTATAATTTAAATAATTTTAATTTAAAGATTTTTCACCCATTATGGAAATTCGGTAAACCTGCAATCTATTTCCTTAATTTGTCAAAATGTAAAACATGTTTCTTTTACTATTTGTATTTTTATATTATGACATATTTAGAAGTATTAAAGTATTTGAATTAATTTGCATTAAATATTTTTTATACTCTTATTTTTCTGACATGGCGGCTGTCAGAATATTTTCCTTTTTCTAGGTATTTTTTACAGTGCAGATTTTTATAGGATTTTAGTATATGTTTTAGTATATATACTAAAAGTATAGCATTTTTATAGCATTTGAAAGTAACAAATAAATGACATGTTGATCATTCTAAAGCTGTTGCTTGGTCCTTTTTTTTATATGCCATCTACCAAATGTTTTACTGTTTCACTTTGGTGTTGCTGACGGTGCAAATGGCTGTATTACTAAAAAAGTCAGCTAAGTCATTGTAACCGAAAAACTGTCCTTAACTTAAAGTAATAACAAATAGAATGTAGTTTTAAGCAAGGCAATTTCCAATCAGGTTGTGCATTCATAAACTCGCTGCTTTAAAAGAGTGTATTAGATGTAACACAAACTAACACAAATACCATTGTGTTCTCAGATAAGTCACAGAACTGCCATATCCAGATCATATAAAGCAATGTAGGGGTGGTTTCTTTATAAATCACTTACATACATGAGCACTTTTCTTGCCCCAATGCTTTTGTTTGTGTATTATATTTATTAGCTTATATAAAAAAATAATATTTTTTGACTTTTCTGGTTGGATCTGACACAATGATAAGGCACAGCAATCTTTAGAAGTTGTCTTGATTCTAATTTAAGGGACGGCAGATTGAACTATTTATCCAACATCCTTTTATCACAAATTAATGAAGACAAAGAAAAAAAGATTCTTTAAATATTATCACACATGGCCGTTCATGTATGGAGCAGTTCTTTTGAGTGACACATGTAGCTGGTGATTCATTCTGATATATGAATAGCTTCATAACAAGAGTGTTTTATTCTTATTTACTGCAAGTTATTTTAAACCCACGTGGGCTGAGCAGTGATGAAGTCAGCTAGCTCACTGCCTTCTGTAAGGACATCATGATTAAATGAGAAAAGAGTGTTCCAGGATTCAAGCCAACATTTCATACTGTTGATGTTTATGCACGCTTTAATGCATTTAAAGAATACACAGTTTCTCCTAAAAATATCTGGACGCTTAAAGGAATAATTTAGCCAACATTTTTTTGTGATTATTTACTTACGCTCGTTTCATTTAGACCCCCCACTGGATTACTTCGTTCTTCAGAACAAATTGTTTAGGGATTTATTAAATGGGGGTTTATGTTTACCGTGTAAGTTAAATAAAGCAGTTTCGCTGAATAATACAAATAAACGTAATCTATTATTTTAGACTTCTCTATACTTCAAAAAGTTTTGGTTTCCAATTTACACAAAAGGTTCTCTGTAAGTATTACCATCTTAAGAATCTTCTGGCAATTATAAAGTTTGGAAGGTAGATTTTTTTTAAAGTTAAAGGTTCTTGATGGAAACATTTAGACCAAATTGGTTTCAACAGTGTCAATATGTTGTCTAAGAGTGTCGAGTATTGTAATACTGACTATTCCATTGTTTAAGATGTTCACTTCATGCATTTAAAGTCTTTGCACTTGTATCATAACCCCTAACCCCTAACCCCACCTTAACCCCCAATCAAAACACTTCTTAACCATGCAATCAATTATGAGAGCCAATGCCATTTCATATTCAAAGCTGACGTTTCATATATATATATATAATTTTAGTAAGTATTTGATCATTTGTGTGTGTCCCTCAGTTTGACTTTCCAACCATCACACTAACTTTATTTATAGATAATGCAATGCACTGTTGTGTTGAATGACATCACAGAAGTGACATTTATGTAAACCATCAAGGGTAAGGCTGTAATGCCGGCCGAGTGATTTGTAAAGTTTTAAAGCATTTAAGAAGCATTAAAGAAGTGTCAAGGCTTGAGGTGGTCAAGGCTAACTAGATGTACTTTGAATTTATAAAATAGAGGAATAGAATTTTGTTTTGGTTGTCTTTTTTGTTGTGGTAGTATTTTTGTAAATAATAGAAAACTGACATGAAATATGGGCAAAAAAGGAAAAAGCAGTCCTTCCAAGACATTGCTGTCCTAGCTGGCATCGTCACGGAGGAGAGTTTTATGGACACGGCCAATGTGAAAAATAATAATGCTGAAAGAGAAATTGGTGCTAATGAAAAGGTATTTGACCGACCTCAATCTACTTCAGCCAAAATGCAAGAAATCTCTAAATGAAAGGATGACAATTCCTTAACTAAACCTTAACTACAACGCGATTTAAATGCTTACAGCCCAAGTTGATGGTAGACACACGATAAGGTACTTTCTATTTGGGCAACAGTTGCTGCACCTCGCAAGAAATTAGACAAGATAAAACTGCATTCAACAAGGATCGTCCAACTTGAAATGAATCTAAAAGTGCTACCGGGTGAAACGCTTGCCTTAAAGAAAATTTGCAAGAAACGCAGCTTTACTTGTGGAAATGGCATCTTAAGTTACAAGGGGTCCCAGAGCTTGACAGAGAAGATGCAAAATATGTCATGATTGACATCTTGAGCAAGATTCTTCCTGGCATTCAAGACAAGTTTGAGGATATCATGAATGTTATTCACCGCCTGGGACAACACAAATCAGATGACGCTCCTTGTAATATCATCATGCGTTTTACAACGCCGACCTGTCAAGACTGGGTATGGCGACAGCTAAAGACATGCGCTACCTTTAGGAAAACAAGATTTGCAGAAGAAGGGGCTGTTCAAACAAGACATAGAAGCAAGAGCGAGAGTTAATCTAGCCGACAGATTTCCTCCTACAATGGCCAGTAAGAATAGCATTGTTTTTTGTCTTTATGGGATCAGCAACGCAGTACTGATGCTTGTAGATATAATCTGAATGATGCAAAGGAATATACCTGGAGTAATAATTCGCTAACACAAAAATCTAGAATAAATTATTTTCCAATTTTTCAATCAGTATTGCAATATATGATTGATCTTGATCAGCTATATGCTCCCTTCTCTGACCACTTATTAATTAAACTAACTAAATTAAACTAACAACAACGCCTACTGGGGAACATTTAGTGGTTATTGGAAATTAAATAATATGTTACTAAATGATAAAACCTTAAATGATGCAATAGTTGGATTGGCAAAAATATTTTTTGTAGAAAATACTGAAAATATAGAGTCACATGGGGCTCAATGGGATTTTTTTTTATTTAAGGCCAGACTAGTAGCTATTAATAGATCTAAAGCCTTAAGGATTCTTAGGACTGACAAAGAATCTGTTCTATATAATAAAAACAACTTAATCTAAAGGAGAAGCTCAATGTTGAAGAGCTTATTGAATTCAAAACAATGCAACTAGAATTAGATGCATTATATATAGAGATGGTTAAAAGAGCCTTTGTTAGATCTAGAGCGATGTGCATTCCAGGCGGAGAAAATAATACAAGCTATTTTAACACACTTTATATTTGACACTTTAAACACAATCAAAGCTTTTAAAAAACATGAAAAACTGGACATTTAAATAAATTTTGGGGCTGATGAGGGAAAACTTGGTATTTTGAAGGATTGTCATATCCTTCAAGCTAAAGTTGTAGTTTAAGTTTTTTTCTAAGTGCGATAGGACTTTGTTGCTAAAGTTCTAACCGCCAACAAATAAGTCTCATCATCAAATAATGCTGATTGCAGCTTACTTAGATTAAGTCTATAAGACGCAGGGTTTTTTTCAGTTGGGTCTGTTCCAGTTCGGATCATGTTCTCACTACAAACGAACCTCTCCACCATACCACATCCTCAAGGTGTTCTCGGTTTGTTTTTTTGGTCCACTTTTGGTGCGCACTAGGGTAAGCTTGTTACAAGCCCAAACGAAATGCACCAAGTAGTCAAAGTAGAAAAAGAACCCTTGTATAATTCAACGGAATGAAATGAAGCAGGTGTGAAAGCACCCTAAGAGAAGAGCAAGGCCATGAAAAATGGTGTTGCGACCGGTCTTGAGAACACTACTACACTATCATTAATAAGCAAATATCTAAAAATATTGTATAAAAGCCCATCAATTAATTTCTCCAAAATTTCGTAGATTGAAGTTTCAGAAAAGAAAAAAAATATATATAACAAACATAAATCCCTTTTTGTAATATTCACACAATATTTTTGAGTCATTGTAATACAAACCTTCAGGTAGTCAGATTTACATTTTACCTACATATACACAAAATAAAAACAGTATATTTACCTAATTTAAAAGCTAAAAATTACAAATTTTTGAGTGCACACATACTCTACAGGTTGGCCCTCTGAAATTCAATAAACAGTATATATTATCTGTGTTTCTTCAAGATCACTGTGATATTAGAGTCAGCGAGACCTCAAATCCTCTCGGCATCAGCGTCTGGTTTACTCTCTGTGCAGATGATGTGGAAGAGCAGCACTTTGCCTCGCATTAGCAGAGCTGTTTGATAGGATAATGATGCAGTAACTGGAGCGTTGATGACTGGCAAACGTTCAGAGCATCTCCTCAGCGTGAAACCAGCATCCTGAGCTCACAGGTAGGCTGAGGGCCACCCACTCAATCACTGAATCAGGCCAAAACTACACGTGCCACACAGCAGAAACAAAATGTTCATGTCATCATTTTGAACGTCTAAAGCATTTAAGAGCTCCATCTGAGCTGAAGCTAATTCGAATAAAGTCAAAACAGTCTACATTTTGAGAAATATTAAAATGTTATATTACATGATTTATTATTAACCCACATGAATGACTGTAAAACGGACGGTGAGAGAATGATGATTTCACTTTGGTGCAAAACTAACATTTTTCCCTTTTTCCTCGTTTACTTGAATTATCAGAATGATGTGCAAATAAAAGGAATTGTTGAGTTATAAACAAGCTCATTTCAATTGATTTATATGTTTGTCACAATCAACAGCTCCATTGTAAGTTTGCAGCCAACATGATGAAAAGTGATTTATTTGTTGCCTTAATGCTTTAGCCAACAAGCTTGAGAGCCACTATAGAAATCTAATTCAACATTGTAAATTAAACCTTATAATAAAAAACGTATAATTATTGTTCTCGTTAAATCCTTTTAAGATAATAGTATACGCTTAAAACGATTTGCTCCATTTACTCCAGTATTTGTGGAGCTATATATTTGTTGCTATATAAACTCAATTGATTAGTTAAATAAATGGTTGTGCTGATATTTTAATGGATTTGTAAAATGTTGAGATTAAATGAAACTAACTGACAGATATTTATTTTTGTCGTTCTTATCAGAACAAAGAAATATATATGGATTGAAACAACTCAGAGGTGAGTAAATGACAGATTTTTTTTGGGTGAATTTTCCCTTTTTTCTACATTATTTGATCGAAATCATCAATTTCAGGAACCTTTGTTTTCTAATGAATAAACTGGCACAATTACATTTTATTACAATTAAATGTTTTTTCAGACATTAAAACACACACCATGGAATAAGAAAGCTTTTCCACACTTTTATGAAATATAAGTGTTTGCCAAAATTACATGGCTTTAACAACATGTATTTTTGTCGTTTATAAAATTCACCACTTGTGATGTCAACCAGCTGTTTTAAAACAACAGGTAAACTTAAACCCAAAATTTACGCACTATTCAGATCATTCCTACACATTTGATCAAATCTCACGGTGTTCAGAAGAAAGATCTTTATATCCAAATTACTTCAAACTGAATGTAATGTTCGCATCACCAACAAATGTAAATTCTGTTATCATTTAATCAACGTCTTAACTTTCTTTCTTCTGCAGAACACATCGGTACCCAATGACTTTTGTGTCCATACAATTGAACTTATTGGGGACCATTGGTTTGTGGTTACCAACATTCTTTAAAATATATTTTGTGTTGTGTATAAAAAAAGAAGTCATACAGGTTTAAAAAGTAATGATGGTGACTAAATGATGACAGATTTATTTCCCTAAGCTATCTCCAACCAGCCACGGAAAGCAATGTAATCTACTTCTAAAAAAATGACAAAATGACAAAAACAAATGCAGAAATATAATGAAAAAGCTCTCCACACTCAAGTAAGGAAATTATACACATTTTTAAATGCATTACACCTTCCTCCGATAATTGACTTGTTATAAAAAGCTTGCAGGCCTGTCGAAGTGAAGCTATATAAAGCACTCTTCAATCTATAAATGTATAGACTCTTTCATTTACATTGTCCTTAAAGGTTTATATCAATCAGCGGATGGTACACAAGCCCTGCAGCGTTACGACAATGAAAAGTCCATGTTATGAATCGAATTCATGTCACATTTATTATACGGTTATTAAGAAACAGATCCAGCATGCAACAACAGCTTTGAATCGCCCGCAGTGTTTGTCTGGCAGCCCGCAGGGGTTTTTCAAGAGCTTCATCTCCTGCCGTTCAACATCAATTATGGCTGGCCACACAAACTGTAGAAGGATGTCTACAAATATTGAAGGACAATCATAGCGTCATTTTGGAAGTGACCGGTTGATTTGCAGATTTAATGCAGAGCGGGTGAGAAATCAGGTTTGAAAATGGAAACAGATACATTTAGATATCTCTACAACTTTACACTCTTATATTTTTAGTGGGACTAAATATAAATTAAATAAATGACTCATGGCACCCTGCTATATAAACATTCTCAACCTCTTCAGGACAAAGGGGGGTAGCTTCAGTTTTACAATATTCTAATTATGAACTGAATAGTGTGCATTCATCAAGCACATACAGTATTGAGTTATCGTATAATTTCGGTTCAAAATGTTTTTTGTTATATTTTCCGGAAAATTTAGAAACCAAACATGTCCAAAAATCAGCCATACGTCATACATTTAATTCGGTTCAATCTACTTTTGTGTAAGATCTTAAGTTTTTTAGATCAAATATTATTTTATGAATTCATACATTCATACATTCATACATTTTTAAGATGAGTTAGGTTGGACAGTAATCTTATGAGTTCATATTTATAATACAAACAAATCATTCATATTTCACAGGGTTCTACAATGAATATTTCAAGATGAAAAAACAAAGAACCATGAACGCTGATTGGTGTATGTATCCATTAATTTGGATTTACAATTGCTTGACATTCAGACAGGAGCTATAGATTCAACTCACTGCTCATAAAAATTTCTTTGGTTTTGACCTGATGGGCAATGGAGTCATGCAACCTTCATGTACCATTAAGAAATGCATGCAGTTCACCATGTCATTAACCATGAAAAACTGGGATCAAGAAATATACTTCAATCCACAGAAAAGCAATGGGTAAGGTCTAGACAAGACTAGACTAGACTGAAGAATTGAACAGAATAAACTACAGAACATATTGAATAGTCTCAAATAAAGCAGACTGGATTGGACTAGACTAGAATATAGTATTGAAACCAAATCAGAATAGCAGAGAAATAGACAAGAATAAAATAGACTACAGACAAGACAAGACTAGAGCAGACTACACTATGAGTGGATACACTAGAATAGTATAGAAAATGTATTGCAAATGCTAACTCTATAAGCATAAAAGACAAAAAGTAAACTCTTAAGTTCCATTGAATCTTCGTCATAAGAGCTGAAAGAAGGTCACAAGGTCACATTCATATTCTTTTTTCAGTAAAAGCACAAAACACTTAGTCACAACAACAGGCTTCACAAACATTGAGGAAACAATGTGTCATATAGAATAGAAATAGCTCGGTGAGGTTGGATGCCCTATAGGCCTCATTTATTCCAGACCTCTGGGTCATAATGGAAACCGGGCAGCTCTGAAAGAAGCTTGTTTGGTCTTATTTCTGATGGCAAACATGCGCATATTCTTATTCTGCTAGTGTCTGGAGTAAGGGGAAGAAACCTTCAGCACCTGCGAAACAGCTCTTATAATTATATATCTTATATAAAACTGGCTCTTGATCAATACATATACATATATATTGCTTACAAGGAGAGATTGGATATGTTTTATTCTACATCTTTTAGAGTTTTGTTAATTTTTTTCCTGAAGCTAGAAGAGTTTGTCACTAGTATGCCAA
This sequence comes from Triplophysa yarkandensis, assembly GCA_033220385.1. NCBI lineage: Eukaryota > Metazoa > Chordata > Actinopteri > Cypriniformes > Nemacheilidae > Triplophysa > Triplophysa yarkandensis. The sequence goes on from CM065673.1 coordinate 12,498,100, forward strand.
AGTTGTTCGTTTCACACGCACACAAAAAATGCCGGAGAAAGTGTTGCCTGAAAATAAAAACGTACATTAATGTTTTCGATTTAATATCCAGCCTTGCTTCACAGAAACCCATTCTGTGTTCTATTTTGTGTGAAAATGAACAATTAGTAGATTCAAAAACTGCTACGAAGACTGTTTTCATTACATTCACAGGTCAAGTGGTGGGTGAAGGTCATTCAAGTTGAAGAAGTTTGGCAAGCAAAAAAAAAAAAGTCAGTTGCATTGAAACATCAATTTGCAAAAAAAATTTTGTACATGTATATTGCTTAATTTTCACATAAATCTGTAACTGAAATCAGGGTTATATCATTAAATGTAATCTTTTGTTTTATGTTCATGGACACAGATTTCCAATTTCTCATGTCCCTTAATATGACTTCAATGTATTCTAATAATGTGTTTTAACAAAGTAATTTTCATATCTGAATAAATGCAATTTGGTGGGAATTTGTTTCTATATTATGAGGTAGCTTATTCGTGAAAAATCAAAAACCTCATACTTTTATTATCTTTGTAATCGCCTTTGCGTCTGTTTTGAAACAGTTTTGGGTCAATGGACAATTTTTGACATCTTACATTGAAAAAAAGCTGTTACCCGAGGTTTTACTTTACTTATAGCACGGATATTAAAACAGGATGGCTGAAATACCCGTGTGAGGTGTCTGTGTTTTTAAAGCATTTTTTTGTGTGAATATTTTCAGGATTGTCACATCCGTAAGTATTCTTTATAAATAATAAAATAAAAATGAAAATATACTAACCATTTTATGTTTTATAAAGAATTATAGCCATATTGGGGAGGGGGAATTATTGATTCTGGTTAGTAGATTTTAATTCACAGAAATTCTACAAAGTGTGTACTCTCTCAAAAACCATGTTCCTCTTTTGTCACATCCATAGCACATGTTCATGTCCTTTCAGTAAAAATAGAAAATATTGTGCTTAGTAAAAAAACAGCCCTGACACTCAGTTAAAGGAAATAATATACTCAGTCAATCTTATGTTAGTCTTGAGTACCTGTAGTGTAATATCGCAGTGTTCATATATCTGAAAAGTATTAAGTCGCCTCACATTTACGGACGGCAAATAACCCTTCACGTCAGTTTCCGGAAAAATCGGATCTTCTTTCGGCGGGACCATGAGCAGCGCTCGTGACGAATCATCTCACAGGGCTTAAAACTTTCAGATGTCTTTGGCTGTATGAGGGGAGTGTATTTAACACAGAAATTCTATGTCATTCTTCTAACTCTGTTTTTAACAAATGGATGACGTTGAAAATTAGAACTCAACATATGTAACAGTCTAAGTGCGAGCACTTCTAATGCATGAAACAGCCCGATACTTTTCCTTTAAAACCTAACCATCACTTGTGCAAAAACTAAATCATACTAACATGTACCCATGAGATCATTGATTTAAATTCCTATAATTTAAGCTCGTTCAATAACTATGATCTGATTTGACATTGTGTTGAAATGTTGGCATATTTCTGTGTCCTGTGGGCTTGTTTTAAATTCCTAAAATACAGTTCTTGAACATTAGTCTGCGAATGTCTGAGTCGAGTAAAAGTTAACTTTGCCAGATAAACTTTTATAACCTTGAGTTGAAAAAGGACTGGTTTTGAATCATTCGGTGCTGTAAGGCATTTTGCGGAAAAAGTTAAAGCTTTAAAACGATGGTCACAAAGCTTTATTCACTGTGGTTAAATAGAATTCAGGACTTTATTAAGCGTTGTTTCCAATGCTAATGAGGTTACACGCCGAACCCCTGTTGTTTATCAGCACGAGTGATATTTCTGTTTTTCTAATTGAAACTTCCACTCGGATAGATCGCTACAAGGTTAAAACTGTGTTTTACAATAAAAAACACAGACAACATTTAAGGATATAAATAATACATAACAGGAGAAAAAGAGCTTGGCAAAACAACAAAATAACACTTCTTGAATGTGTAGAACTGTTTCTATTTTAAATCCTGCTGAGGTAAACAGATGGCGGGTCAGGTTTCATTTTTTGCGCATTTAACTGCTCCACATTTGCATTTTTGCACTTGGCAGACGCTTTTATTCAAAGCGACTTACATTAAATTATACGATGCACTCATTTCTGTGTGCAATCCCTGGGATCGAACGCATGACCTTGGCATTGCCGGTGCCATGCTACAAGAATAACGTTAAATAATAATTAGCCTTTCATGTGCTTTTTTTATCCATTACGTTTTGTGACATTTACTATATTATACCTTGTAATGCTTTCGAGAGCATTGCTGTCTGCTTGAATTGAATGGCAAAGCTGCGCAAATGGTGTGGGGGTCACAGTTTTTACAACCGGATCACTGCACCAAACTGTATTTTAACCAGGTTTGATGTGACACGTTTCCAGCAACAAGCAATTTGTCTGTCTACTCTGAATGCCAAACTGCTGTGAAATGCTTTTATAGCTCATCACTTCAACATCTATCAGATGGGCACCGTTCCCAAATCTAGTGAGCTGTCTACTCCCTACATAGACAGAATTCGAAGTCAAAATCTACTTGGGGCAAATCATAAAGTTTAGTATGTAACATAGTAACATTTTCTTTAAATATGCCTTTTGAAAACCACAAACCCAACAAGTGTTAAAGGGAAAGTTAACCCAAACATGAAAATGGGACCCTGTAAAAACCAAACTTAAGTATTTTTTTTTTGTGATTTACGTTTTTCTACACAGTTTCATTCTACACAATGTAGACATGGTAAAATTCTGTGAGACCACAAAATTGATATCTTTAAAATAGACTGAGTTAGGCCAGGTCAAAGATTGAAAACATAATTAATAGGTCAAATCAAACTTTATGCTTTTTTTCTCAGAATTAGATTTTAACCACAATAACCACAATCCGGTTATTCATCCACTTCATGTCTTATTTTTAACCTGTATTGACTTTCTTCTGCAGACATAGGATGACATTTCAAAGAATGCTGGTCACCGAACCACACTACCCCCTTTGACTTCCACTTTATGGACACAAAACCAGTATTTCTCAAAATATCTTTTTTTGAGTTTTACAGAAGAGATCTGGGGCATATAGGTTGTGAACGGTGGGTTGGTTAAATGCAGATATATTTTGTTGGGCCGGCATTTAATACAAAATATAAATTTAGAATTTAACTTTTCAAGGGGTTCAGAAACACAACTCAACTTACATTCAAAAGTCAATATTTCTAACTCACATACACTTGCTTTAAATTGTGGATTTTTTACAGACATCATTATATTATGGGATTGAATAATGTCTCTTACAATGCAGCAAATTTAGGTTGCCTTCCCTTTGAAAGAGTCTTGTGTCACGATCATAAAGCATTAGAAATGATGCTTTCCTATGCAGCCTACGTAGACTTATTAGGTAACAGAGCACATGCTGCATTTTTAAACACATTCTCACTCCCTCAAGAAAGGTAACTTTTCAATACGAGCAAAACCGAGACCCCCAGACACAATAACCTTGAATATATTTGTTCACAGGTCAAATAGGACCGATCCAATGCGTCACACCAGACCTTCAAACCTCTGCGGCTTTTAAACAAAAATCCCCCTTCAATCTAATTTCTTAAAAGTCCTATAATGTATTCTGAGAGCCAAGAGAGAAAAGAAGATAAAAATCTGTCATGTTCATTCCAAAAAAGGTGCATTCCTTGCATCTGATGAGGTTGGAGGAAATGGGAGAGAGAGATAGACACAAATAAGCAAGTCAAACCCGACACCTATCAGAGAGGTTTCGAGCGTATGGGTCTTTTCGGTCGGATTCCCCAGCTGCGCTGTAACTCAAAGGCAGAGATAAAGCCTGCGGCTAATCAAAGTCATTGTGCAAAAATCAATGTATGCCGTCTCTTGAATGCTGTGATTACATTGCCATTAAAACAAGTGCTGGGCCGATCCTGAATGTCGTGGCAAGCTGAGAACATCAAAGTTCCCATCCTACTCATCTGTTGCTTTCTCTCTCTTAGATTTGGGAAGGCGGATTTTGTGGGCAGTGATTTTTTTACTAAGCCTCTTCAGGCAGTGGTGGTGGATATGGAAGTTGTGGAGGAGGAATCCATCCTTGTGTGTGTATCTGTACGGTTAATTGTGTGTCGCAGCTCTCCCCTTCTCTCCCTGAACGGCTGTCTCCCGTTCCCTGGTGCGCTTTTGGTCGACTCGGCTGGTATTTTTGGCCCCAGCATGATGTGGAAGGATGGCGAAGTCCCTTGCTGTGATGGATTGGGGACAGGATGGGAGATTGCACTTGTTTCGGCCCCTGGCGTGGGACGGGTCTCTGTTGCATGTCGTTTTGGGTTGCCGACAGGACATAGTACACTTTGCAAAGAGGCGTTTCCTTGAAAGAGATTACATGTATAATGCATGGGGGTGTTGTGTCTGTGTAGAACAGTGTCCGATAGAAGTTCAACAGGGGGACATTTTCAATTTCATATTGATGATAATTACTTAAATCTGTGTTTTGGGGGAGATTCATGGATGTGGCCCATTCAAGGATTTTGATTAATAAGAAAATACTAAACTGTGTTGAGTCATTTTAATAACTTCATTGCTCTCAAATGGTGAAAATAAAACACAAAATGTAATGTGGACCCCACATTCAACAATTGATGGCTTCTTCAACAAGATGTTGCTTGCTTTAATACACAGGAAAACGTTTGAGTTGCTTTATTTTATTATGTACTCTACATCAGTTCTACATGTTTTAAGTAATTTTAAGTAATTCAAACAATCCCTTTTTTTCAGTGTAACTTTACATGCTACAAGTTGACTTCAACTTAAATGTAACTTAGAATATGTACAACTTTTAAACCTTTTAAACTTTTTAAGTTACATACTTGTTTTACTTAATCTTGTCAACCCAACTTTGTTGTATGTTATAAATTGATTTAAATTATTTAAAATTTGTTTAATCTTTAATTCAAGGAAGCGATATAAAACAAAAATCACAGAATTAATCGTAAATGCACATGCTTCAGAACTTATTATCAGCATTTGACTATTATTTGGTGGATCCATGGAGTTGAAATTTGTTCTTAAACATGTTTCAATGTGTTCAGGAAAGTTAGATTGTTTATGATATCACTGTTTTAAATTGATAATGTTTTGCTTTTTTCACTCAAAATAAAATTAAAAAGATTTTTAAATCAAATCCAATCGCCAAAATGGTCTTAAAACCCATCCCAAGAACAAACACTAAGGTCTCTGTACACTTAAGTTGTAATGTTGCACAGGCATGTTTCTACGAAGCCCTGAACAGACAAACTGCTTGTTCCGGGTTGGTTTCAATTTGCTAAATCTACCAACTGGAACATTAAAAAAATATCTATTCAAAAGCTGGAATAGAATAAACAGTGTGATGCAAGTTTACTATATACTACATACATACATTATACATATGTGACCCTGCCTCTAAAAAACAGCCTTTATTCAAAAAATCAATTTAATGTAGTATATTCATTTCACTATGATGTCCATCTTTAAACTAGTCTTACTTATGCAGTTCTAAAAATATTAATGTAATCTACACACAATGTTCTTTATATTACATAGAATTATTATTATGTATAAAAAAGTAAATCACAAAAAAGACTTCAGCAGGGTTTTTAAGAATGAGAATCTCTTTGACTTTTATTAATTCTAAAGACTGAATTTAAGCTACTTTCACAAAGAGAACCTGGGCCTTCTGTTTTGCAACCCACGTGATGTCATCAAATTGAACTCAATGTACACAATGTGTTGATAACCAGGGGTTCATTTATCAAAATTGAGGTAATTTTGATCGACCTGCCGCATAGATAACTCTTGCTGATAATTTGACTCGGAGGCGTGTTCAAGAACCGGTTCGGCATTCAGATGATGGGCAGCTTGGACATGCTCCAGTGGAGAAGTGTAGGAGCATTGGCTCATCAGTTTCCCTCTTGTTCCAAAACTGTTTAGTCACAATAGACAGCCTCACATAACTACATCACAGCCTTCACGCTACAAAAAACCCAATCAAGCTAATGTATGGCGGCGCTCTTCTTTGCATTCCAAAGGCAAGTGTATCATCTTCATGGAGATTATCAAGCCGAGGGCTCATGTGTGTATAGATGTATAGAAAGCACATTCGCTCAGTAAAGATGATCAGAAAGAGACGAAGAACTTTTGGTTGATCATTAACTAACTTAAATTTTGTTCACATATTGGCCAAATATTGTTTGTTTTTTTAGTCTTGCATTTGTTTTACAAATAGCGAAATTAGCATTTTTAAGAAAATAATTATCACCAATTTTCTTTGTGAAAGGGAAGTGTGATCTGTCTCATAGGTTTACTGTAAATTATAAATTATGATGTACATGGATACTTTAGCACAACTGTGTGTATTTAGGATGGAATGAAATTTTAAGAATGAATGCATGAATTTAACAATGGTTCTGTTCATTAATTTCAAATCGTATCAAATAGTGGGAAAACGATTCAAAACTAGTAACTAAACTTATTTCAGTGCATTTCAAGTAGGCAACATTTTGTTTTCTTTAAAGCACTACAATTATAAGAATAAACAAATAAAATACCTTGTATAGCGACATAAAAAACAACCAATTCATAAAATAGCTAAAAATATAAATAAAACAAAAATTATTTTAATTTAAAATATTAATAAAACTTAAAATAAAACTGAACAACAAAATTATTATCTTATTGACAGTAAATTTAAATGCAGCGTTCCAACATCATTTGAACTAATTATTCTTTATAATTCAAGCAAAAATAAAAATGGTCATCATTTAATCACCCCATGTCAATTTAAACCTGTATGACTTACTTTTTACAGAATTACACAAAATAAGTAATTTTAAAGAATGGTGAATACTGACCGATGAAGATTCACTTTTATTGTACAAACACAAAAGCCAAGTCAATGGTATTGTAGTTATGGTGCCTATTAACATTCTTCAAAATATCTCCATGGAGTCACACAGGTCATAATGTAACATCAAGAGGATGAGTAAATTATTAAAGATTTTCATTTTAGGGTAAACAATCCCTTTAATAGACTATTGTGGTTGAATTAAAAAACATTAATTTTATACAAACATATTTACACGCCCCACACGAATCAAAGCACTCATTACTGGTACCATTACAAAGGCTTTCTAACAAACCCCTGTGTGAACAGCACTGCTAGATTTTTTGTAAGCAAATTAGCTTGATTTGTTTTGTCATGGGTTGGCAAGAACATTAACGACAGACCAAGGGTTGTTTGGACAAAGTTACAGCATTAAACTTGTGCCCAGGATCATTTCTCTCCCTGTGGTTTTAGTCCTTTAAAGACCACCAAACTGTGTCGACTCGCCCACACCAGGCAAGATTATTGTATGCTTGTTGGTCTAAATGAAAAAGGCTTTGTGTCAGAATTTCTCCGTCATGAATCTAGCATCACGAATCATAAATACCCGCAGAAGGAACGGCGAATGATGAGGGCCATAAATCAAAAAGGACAGGTATGAAAGGATTGAAATTTATTCGCTGGCAAGCCATACTTGATATTTTAATTCTTAAAAGCTTCATTCAGTCAGCTGTAAAGCATAGGAACGGTATGGACACATAGAATAATAAATCATAATGCTGTATGAAACAGGTCTGATTGTGAAGGTGCGAGTTGAATGTGCTTTTCATTCATTACTTTTGTCTGCATGCCTTTTGTCATGTCTGAAAATATGATATATGATGTCGATCTTGCATTCCGCTGGGCTTGGCATGTTTACTTCTTAATGCCAGTTAAGCAGTTTTGTAAACACCTTGCGACATTTACTTATGCATTCATATTTTTTATATAACAGAATTATGAAACAAAGGGAACAGCGGGGATTGTGTAATTATTATAATATTGAAAATAAAATGTCATATTTGATCATCTTCTGTTTAGTCACTTTTGATTAGAATTTATGAGAAATGTCTCAATGAAAATGTTTCAAGCAGCTCCTTAAGGTCTCACCCGGAGATGCTTCTTAAAGAATTTAAAGAGTCCTCGTCTATTCTACACTCTTATTTGATGTTCTTGCTACAAAATTCAGTGAGTTGTTTATTTGTAAAACATTTTTATTACATAAAATGTAAGTTTTGTCATGATTACGCTTTATAATTTTGCTAAATTTTATTTTTTTACTTACTAATTTTAGACATTTTGTCATACACCTTCAATCAATAGTTTTTTTAAATGATGTGAAAGATTTCCCTAAAGTGTTCTAAAAACTCATCAGAAGTGTGTGTTGATTCCTTTATATTCAGTTTGTGGAGGAGTTAAGATCTTCAGGAATGAAAGAAGAAAATATAATTTGCTGCAGTGCCCCAAAGCAAATATTCGCTCTCAGCAATGCTGAAACAATATCACAAATCATGTTTTTTATTTTAAGGTGAGCCGTGGATTTTTTAAAGACTTCATACATAAGATATAAGATTTAAGGTTTTGTATCTGGAATCTGTAAGGCAGATATTGTTTGATGACATTACGGATCTACAACAAATACGTCAACCAGAAATAAACAAGAAAAGCAGCCGCTCACAAAAGTTTTTATATTCATGTATTTCAATAGTAATAGGAACCACCATTTGATTTCAACCGATTTAGTATTCAACAGTATTTCTTAAACGCAAACAATATTAGTTTGTAGGATTATATATATATATTGCTGTATTACATTTTATGTTATTATTGTTTAGCTGGTGGATTTGGAACTAGAAAAGCCCTCTACAGCCCTGAAAGAAAGCGGAGACCAGACAACTAGAGCCCATAAACCAGATCTCCTGCCTCAGATGACCATCAGGATAAGACCACAGTAAAGGGTGATTCTTCTCCACCCCGCTGTGACCTGGAATTAAACAGCTGGGTTTATCAGGTCAGAGGAGAACTGGCCCTCCAACTGAGTCTGGTTTCTCCCAAGGTTTTTTTTCATTCTGTCACCGATGGAGTTTTGCCGCTGTAGCTTCTGGCTTGCTTAGTTTGGTTCACTTCAATTATAAAGATATTGTTGACTTGATTGAAATTGAATGCAAAGACACTATTTGAACTGAACAGAGATGACATCACTGAATTCAATGATGAACTGCCTTTACCTATCATTTTGCATTATGGACACACTGTGTTACTAACCAATGTTGGTCAGCTGCTTTGACCCAATGTATTTTGCTTAAAGCGCTACATAAATATTGGTGACTTAAATTATTCTTTCAGTCAATGACATTTGATCTTTGTTTCAGCTTTTTAAACTGTGATTGTTCGCGTCACATATCACTTTGGGTGTATAGATGTAACTAGAAGCACTTTTAGGCTGTGTCTGTTTCACTTGAGTGGAATAAAGCTTGTACTACTGTGACTAAGTGTACCCTAACTGGCAAAATGCTTCTTTATCAAAGCCAAAGATGTGGGTTTGATTCCCAACGAATGTAAAAACAAAAAAGGATTGATTAAACGCATGTCGTTTTGACGGAAAATATCACCCAAATTTATAAAATAACCTCGAAACATCATTGTTGTTATATGTACACACGTAAGATAACAGAATAATTCCTATACAAGTGTTATAAGAGTGTTCTTGAGAACTGGATTCCTGCTGCAAGATGGCACTACTACTGAAAAATGAACGACACTTGGCAGCAAGAATGTGTCAAATCTTAAAAAATGAATGCTTGCAAATCAAATCACAGTTTTAGTTTTAAGTATTCGCTTACAGCAGCAATAGGAATTACATATGTCTTCATGTTATGCACTTTTTTTTGCCAATTTAAAGGGCTAGTTCAACCAAAAATGAAAATGTTTTCATCATTTATTTCCTCATGTCAATTTAAACTGGTCTGACTTTTTCTGTGGAACACAAAACAAGATGTTTTGAAGGATGCTGGTAACCAAATAACATTAGACCCAATTGACTTCCATTGTATGCACACAGAACCACAAAGACATTTCTTAAAATATCATCTTTTGCATTCCACAGTGAAAAGACCCATACAGATTTAGAACTTTTTGGATTCTTCAACTTTATATTAAACGTTATTCTTCCACACGAAACCACCACAGCATGCAGACAGACACCCGTAATGTGCATCTCTTTTCATTAAGCAAATTAGCAAACCGATGCAAATTACTGTCCATCACCCACACATTGGAAACTATGAAAATGTTTTCATTTAAATACAAAAAAACACCACATTTTCATCTCTGCGTGCGCTGCTGGTGAACGTCACGCCAAAGTTCTTCTGGGAACGTCTTCGCAGCTAACGAAGGCTTCTGTTTGCTTTTTTAGCAAAGAAAATAGCTTTTCATCATCTCAATCGAGCCTCTGTGGGGTTTATAGCTGATGTTAATTAATAAGAAAATGTTTAAAAGGTGGGAAGCAAACAGCTGAGAGCTAAACAGCTGGTCTGAAGTTTCTTTGTTTTGAGAAAATGAAATTACTTTCCCCAAGGAAGCAATTAACAATAGACGATCCACCTACTGTATTAACACTTACAGGTTAAAACTAGAAAGATTTCATGCTTGTTACTGAGAACAAAAAGTTAAACCTAATGCTTTAAACTTTTGAATGTCAAAAAAAAAAAGCTTTTATGCTTTGAATTTTATCATTTCAGCAGCATCGGGAATTGACAAGTTTGATTGAGTGGAGGCGGGGCTCATTTGAATATTTATGTTCCTGGATATGAATAATGAACTTAGGGTAAAAAGCTAAATTCAAGCTAATCCAAAAACTCTTCGGGATTAAAATTGGTGAATCAGAAATTGAAATAAATAGGTTGACGTCTCCTTTATTTTTTGATTTTTTTATTAAATAACATAACTTATAATCAATTGTTATTTGTATCATATGTTTCAGTTTTGGATGTTTAGCATTCAAGCAGGTGATATACAGAAAGTCAAAATATGTTCAAAATTTCAATGTAAATCTATTTATCGATAAAAATAATAGCAATCCCAGTAACTAGGTGAAAAATTGACAATTAAGAATTGTTTTCAAGCTATTTGAGGCACACCTTGTATATTTCTTCAGGAGAACATGAAATACATCTTTTGAAGAATGTTGGTAACCACACAACAGCAGTACCCATTTAATTCTATTGTATGGACACACAACCAATGATTACAAAATTTTAATTGTCTGATTAAAAATCCATTAACCACACATACATTTTTTAAGTTTAGTACAGATGAAATTTTACAATAAAACTTTGGGTTTATTCAAAATACATAAACTTGTATCGCTACAGTACGTGTACCAGTTACGTTGGATTTTGTCGCAATTTCACACCTGGCGTCCCTGACACGCGTGATGAATGTTATCAAGCCCCGAGATTGAGGCAAACTTTGGGCACTTATTTAAAAAAACTCGCATTTCAGAGTATGCATGCAGGAAGACCGAAAAAATGGTGACACAAGCTGTAAAAGCTTTTATCGTAGATAATTAGAGTCGGCCGGACCCGTGCGCGTCTGCTCATAAGCATGATTCACAATGCGATGTGTCACATTAGCCCGCATTATGTGACGCAGTGACACGGCCTGTCCAACTCTCTAAGCTCTCGCCTCTTTCGCAGCACTTTTAATTACAGCCGGGGAATAAGAGACAAGTCGTTGAAAACAATTTGTCTGAAGGGACATCACGTCATCAAATTCAATTACCATTAACTTGAGATTGCACGCTTGTTGCGTGTCATTTCCTTGTGCATAATTCATGGCTTTTATGCACTTTGATGCATTAACAAGCTTCCCAACAAGGTATGAGAAATTTTTAATTTAGATACAATGTGTAAAAATGTTGTGTGACATTCACTGTGGTTAGCTAGGTACAGGAAAGAAAAACAAGGCAAATGCGTGCTCTTTTTCAATTTCTCAGCAAGATTTTCAATCTTAAGAATTTTAATATGGGATACCTTTAAATACATCAACACAATCTGATGGGAATTCATTTCCTCTTTAAAATGCATTTTTGATGGGTTAAGGGTTGGTGTTAGGGACGGATCACACTGAACGTGTTTTCTGCAGTTAGACGTCTCTCTTTTGATTGGATTTTAAATGGCAGAAAGTTTTAAGAGCACTGTTTATGCACACCGGGCGCCTCACATTGTAAATATGTGCCGTGGCTCTTTTTGACGGCACGCTCTGAGCGCCTCAAGTTAAAAAAAGTGGGGCAGAACACCGCTTGACGTCATGCGTCAGGGCCAAACATTAAAAGCGCGTATGGTATGATGAGACCCTTTGGGTAGTCCTTAATTGTTGCTTGCCGCCTCATGAAACTCGCATTATTTATAAGCCAACTCCTTAAATATTCTTTTGTACAAATAAATGCTGGTTTGTGTATTGAAAGTCGTGGTACGTGGTAACTTGTTTTTATTATTAATTTGGGTTACTTTTTTAGCAAATTTTTTATATTTGCTTATATTTTATTATTTTTCGTGTTCCACCATAAGATATACTTTTTTATATTTAATTTAAATTACATTTTTTGGTTTTGTTAAATTTGGTTACTTTTACGCAGTTGTGATATATACGCTTTTGTATGTTTAAAAAAGATATATTTATAATTTTTTTTTATTTCTGAAATAAAATTTTAATTATTAATACAATTTCCTGTAGTTGTACACAAATATTTTATTTTAAAGTCAATAAATAGCATATGTTCAAGAATTAAAAGACGAAAATGTTAAAATGACTGATTAAATCTAAAATGACCTTGTCAACCACAAAGTTATGTTTTCAACCAACAGTTATTGTGATGTCTATTCAAGGCCGTTTCTTGCCACTTTAGAGCGTACGAGCACCTGCTATAATATCCTAAAAAAAATTGACAGCATCCAGTGTCGCCAACCTTCCTAAGCAACAAGCCAGTTTGCCCATGACCAGAATCAGTGTCTATTCACATGAACCATGATCAATGAAAAACCTACAAAAATATGTCTGTTTTTTCTGTTGTTATCATGACTATTTATCTTAAGAGAAAGCTACTTCAGTCTTATGCTGCAAGCAGCGTGGTACAAAACCTCTTCAATGGATCTTTGCATATATTATATTTGAATGTATTACAACTTATCCTATGGTTGATGTTCTATATGCAAAACTTTAGATTATTTCAGTGTGTTGATGTGGGAGTACAAACCTGAGCTGCTTACAGCAAACACACAGTCACTGACATCAGATTCCTGTCCTCCCACTATTGTGCACTTGACACAACCTGGGTTCAGCTGGCATATACTGATAATGAGTTGTCTTTAAAAAGCCACTGCTAGAGTAATAAAACAATACTTACAGCGGTTTGTCCCTGCACAGTTACCACTCTTTATTTCCTATATAGTGCTGCATAACCTCTTACATCGGCCAGTCTGGGCTCTATTGCAGCCTTATTTGTCCAAGAAACACCAAATAGGTAATTTGGCTGTAAAACAGCACAGTTTGCTTTGCTCAGCTGTATAAAATCAATAACAAATTAGCGTAATAGAATCGTGAACATGAATATTACAACGCCACATCTGACTTCAAAATGACCAGTTATCAAACCGGCTTGATAGGCCAAGACGTGAAATGTTCTTCACATATCCATTATAGGCAAACGAGTTATGTTAAAATACATCTTTTTTAGTGCCTCAAGCACATCTCTTAGACATCTTTTAGAAAGATTTTTAAAAGGTAACCTTAAATGATCCAGCTTTTAGCTGATCTACACTGAAACTTATTGCCACTTACAGCAGGTTTCTTCTTCGATCAGACGCCTTTGTTTTTTAGGCGTAAAAACACGACACGCAGCCCATCTGAATTTCTGTAAATTAAAATGCACAAACCAGGAGCAAAAATACCAAACAAATGCACAATGAGTTGCACTTTATATTATGTTAAACAGCTATATTTTCTGTTTATGAAGAATGTGTAGAAATATGGATGTGACGCAAAAATGATGCACTAAAAATAAAACAAATGCTTTAAGAACGTCCTTAGATGGGTCAATATTTGTGCTTTGTTTAAAACTAAAGCTAGTGTTAAACCATTTCTCTTATATTAAATTTCTATTCATAGCATTATCATATAATTTATTGTATAATCATAATATTAAAAAGTGTAGACTTCTATTGTAAAATTATTGCATAACATAAACACATAGTAAGGTTTGTTTAACTTTGTTGCATGCAGGTCTAGCTAAGTAATGGTTGGCCTACAGGTTACCCAAAATCAAACTAGACACTAGCTAGTTAAAGTCAATAACATATGTATTTTGTTTGTTCTACAGAGATATTTGGAGCAACAGATATTCTTAAGTTTTGCAACCAATGAACAAAATGTTACATTTAGAATGTAATCAAAATATTGAGTGCATATACATCAATATCCATAATAAATGTAAGATATATAATGAATGAATTATACATGTGAATAAAATAAAAAGCTTCTGGATTTTACTTCTAATGCGCTCTACAGTATAGGAAATGATAAAGGAATTGGGGTTTTCGAAAAAAAAGTTTGACCTTTCTGCAAAGTTTCATTCCAGCCCTTCTCTAACACATTTACCTGTAATTTTCCAGTTACCCGGAGGACTTTGATTAGCTGCTTCAAGAGTGTTTGATTAACTTTAATTCAAAACTCTGCAGGGATTAAGCTCTTAGATTTGACTGTTGCTATCTAAGGTACAAGTTCTTTAATCTAATACATTATTAACATTAAAAAAATGTGTTGGTTTGTTTATAGAATGTCGTAAATTACTACATGTGGATCATAGTTTGACACAGTCCCAAAGAAATGTTTTCCAGTTGTCACATGTTACCCAACATCCAAATTTTTCTAAATAGATTGCAACAATCAGCAGAGGAGGCTGCACTGTTAATCTATTTCATGGAGTTTAATAAAAATGACCAAAAAAAAGATTACGTTAACTAAAAAAATCTTTACCAAAAATTATTTTACAAACATAACATAACATAACAATGACTGATTAAAATAAATGATGTAAATTAAGCCACCCTTCGGTCATTCACTCCCAAATTCTTGTTGTATGCTCCTTCACCCCATCACAAAATATATACACATTCACTATATTGCCAAAAGTATTCGCTCACCGATCCAAATGATCAAAATCAGGTGTTTCAATCCTTCTCACTCTTAATGCTTCAGCATACCAAGACATTTTGGACAATGCCATATTACCAACTTTGTGGGAACAGTTTGGAGCTTGTCCCTTTCTCTTCCAACACGACAGTTGACCAGTACACAAAGTAAGGTCCATAAAGAGTCTGGTGTGGAAGAACTTGACTGGCCTGACCTCAACCTGATAAAACACCTTTGGGATGAATTAGAGCAGAGACTGAAGGCCAGGCCTTCTCGTCCAACATCAGCGTGTGACCTCATAAAT
Source organism: Triplophysa yarkandensis (assembly GCA_033220385.1). NCBI lineage: Eukaryota > Metazoa > Chordata > Actinopteri > Cypriniformes > Nemacheilidae > Triplophysa > Triplophysa yarkandensis. Next base: position 12,513,518 of record CM065673.1, read on the forward strand.
GCTCTTCTGACAGAATGGTGAAAAATTCCCACAAACACACTCTTAAAGCTTGTGGACAGGCTTCCCAGAAGAGTTGAAGCTGTGTGTGTGTGTGTGTGTGTGTGTGTGTGTGTGTGTGTGTGTGTGTGTGTGTGTGTGTGTGTGTGTGTGTGTGTGTGTGTGTGTGTGTGTCGGTGCGTGCGTGTGCGGACACAGTAAAGGTATAGCAGCATCAGACTAAAATATTTACCAAAACTGTTGGTGTTCATTACAAATATATTAAGTCAATGATATTTACTAATTATTTCACTAATTTTGGCACAACATTTCTATAGTATGCTTACATTTAAATTGTGTAATTTTTTGGGTTAATTGCTTGACATAAAAACACAAACCCATTATTTTGTTGAGTTTACTTGTATGTTTTTGGTTTAGGTTTTATGATAGTTCGTAATATCATAGCAACAGAAATGTTATGTAAATGATACTACTTTGATTTGACCAAACTAAATGGAAAGTACAAAAATCACATTTGTATTTATGTGCTATATATTTATGTGTTCTGCTTTGCCAGACAAAATATAATTTCTTCTTGCTGAAAATGTTCCCACATGCTTTATTTCATAAACGGTTGCTTAGGAACAAGAGACGGCCCATCTCACCTTGTGGTTCATTTTACCCCAGACTCTTACATGATGTTTAAACTTCATGAAGTACAAACCTTGAACAGATATGGAGTCTAACACCCACAAGCACTACATGGAATTGACAAGATGAATCCTTATCCTTTCCCAGAAGCTGTTATAGAAATGAGGAATACCTTGGGAATAAGGTAAGAGATGACAATGTAGATTTCTATATTTTTGCCATTGATCAAACAAACAAGCAAAAACACGTCCAACATGGCCCACTCAGAAATCTGATCTCACCATCATTGAGTCAGTCTGGGATTACTCAAGAGACCGAAAAAACTGATACAGCAACATCACTCAGATGCTTGAACAACCTGGCAGATCTTTAAAACTATTTGTACAGTAAGTATGCCATGAAAAAAAAGATCTTTACTGGTCTAAACAAGTTGAACAAATGGCTGTTAATTAAGCATTAAAATCTGTTCATGGCATTACTTTATAAAAAACACAAGTGCTTTAAACTCAGTACCATGATTTATCATCGTTTTTATTAAGTTGTGAAAGATTTTGATTCTTCCAGTATCTCAACTCAAATGTAAAAGTAAACCGCAATGCATGGCCCTAGACAGAAAGCCTGTCCTTGTGGAGTTGTTTCTGTGCTGTCCTGCTTTTTATTAAAGTGCCATTGTGTGATCATAACAGCATGAACATAAGAATGAAAAAAAAAGTTTGCCGATATGTGGAGCAGCCTTGAACCATTACCAACCATAGAATAGCAATAATACACATGATGTTCAAAGTATTTTTGTCCTATAGACAATGTACAGTTTGCATAGGTAAAAAACATGGTAAAAATGCAATACAGATCATATGTTAAAACAGAGAGACTATTCAATTTTACGGGGTTTTAGGGACTGCTGTCTATTTGCATAATGGACAATCTCATAAAACCTTTTTAAACTATTATATAAATTAAATCTTTCACTACGATTGGTTGTCTGAGAAAACTAAGCCCACCCCTTTGTCTTTATGTCACTGTGTTGCAAAGATATCTATCTGGGTCTTTTATAATGGCAATCTAAGGAATAGCCCATTCCTTAGCCCGATGGTTGCTGCAGAGGTGGTTTTTCACCGTGGCTTCATCCCAACATGAATATTGTCTATATCACACCTTTCCTCCATAAACCATGTAATAAACAGATATTTGCATGTTAACTGTTACTCTAAACCCTAAGCACAACCCAGTTACAACAATATACAGTATCTACAATGTTCCGTGGCAGAGACATTGGCCTTGCAAAAAGGTTGCTTAGCTTATCAGTTTGGTAGCACATTTTGTGGACTCCTAAGATTTATATTATATTTGAATTCATGTATATTTTTACAGTTATACTGTATTCAGGTCCAGGCCTGCACGCATTTGAATGGAGACTATTAATAAACAGTCACTTTCGAGCAGTGTTTATTTATATTCCCATTAAAGCACATGGTTTATAAACTCAGAGTTTGCACTACATTCTCCAGCCATACCTCCAACATCAATATTTTATTAAATATATATATCAATATTTTATTAAATTGCAAACTGAATTGAATTGTAGGGTGATGATGTGTGATTTCCTTAAAGAGAAAAAGAATGGCATTAGGGGTTTTACATTTTCATATAAATGGAGGTTGGTGGGGGTGTCATCAAGCTTAACTAGTCGATTGACTCATAATTTACGAACACAAAACCAATGCAAGTCAAAATGGACCACATTTTTCTTTTACCAACAGATACCAATATCTACTTTTGTGTTCTGCAGATGAAAGTCACACAGGTTTGAAAAGTCTTATTTTTTAAAGTGCTTGGTTGGAAGCTCATGTTACTCATCCTTGGATGTAAACATGTGACTTTTACAAAATGTACATTCTTAGAACACACTAGTACGGCATCTGAGCATTCCATTCAACCAGAGCTCACGCCAAACTTCATACAGTCAAGTCTAGCACGGATCAGATATTGAAGAGTGCTTGACCACTGACTGCTTGATTCAGAAGGGTTAATACATAGCACAGGTGTGATGCAAGAGTACTTGGGAAAACCTTCATGAATCATCTTAGTCCGACATAGCTGGGCATAGCTAACAGAGCAGGAAAATGATTTAAACCCTTCCCTTTGAACACACTCAGACACACTAGACGAATTCAGCGCAAAGGTCGGAAATAAACGTCATACATTATCCATCCGAGTTAAATTATGATTTGGCTGTTGGCCCTGCCTAAAGAAAAAACAACTTTCATATGGGGTTTGATTGACATTCAGTTCTTGGTCACGTTGAGTTCCTTCATTCATTATTCATTTGATCATTTATCACCAGGTAACATGTGAACTCATGACCTTGATGTTGCAAATACAAATCGCACAGATATAAAAGCATTTTTTATACTAAGCAATACTATCCCTTTATGTCTAATCTCAGAAACCTTTTCCCCAGTAACTGAATGTTATCCAGCAAACTGTGCTTTGCTTTTGTAACTGTAATGGTCTACACACCCACATTCAGAGATGCACCGAGGGTGATGAACCTAACGCTTGATAGCATCTGCTCTTATCTCCCTTAGAAACCGTTTATTTGTATTAAAGCAAGTTTAGAGGAGTGAAGGAAACTTTTATGAAGAACTTTTAGACGTTGCCGAGAGGTCCAAGATATCAAAGACATAAAACAGTGATTCGGTGAACAAGCCTGACCGTTAAAAACTTCAAATGAATGGACTCATCTGCTTTCATGCTTTCTTAAAGAATTAGTCTAATAAACACAGAAAAATGGGTTGTTAGAATAACTCGACTTGTACATCGGTTCCACATGATCCGATTAATTTTTTTTAATTTAATGAATTTGAGGTGTGGAAAGATGTTTTGCAACTCAAACAACTTTAAAGACGTGGAACCGATGTGCATGATACAATTTGTTGATTCCGACAACCCATTTTTAAAGTAGAGGAAATGTATAATCTGGTTTGTAAGATTGCATAATGTTAATAAGGAATACCGTGTTGTTTCTGTACAACACGTCATTCGTATTACTTTGCATCCAACGCAACAAAACATACTGTATATATTACAGCAACATATGCATTGAAAGTTAAATGATTAAGTAGTATGCACATTACAGTAAATTGCAGAAAACTGGAACTCATATCATCGATTCATCAGTAAATATAGTTTTGAAGATGTTGGCACTCAGCTCATATGATTAATTCAATTCAAGACTCATTTTTATTCATGAGAACTTCATCCTATTCATCCATGTTAAAAGCCGAAAGCTATGTCACATGCGTGTTCCATCATTTTCTGTCCCATCTTCCATCATAAACCAGAGAAATTTCTACTACTAAAGAAGTTCTTTGATTGGAGTGAAGCCATATCAAACAGTGCCGGATCGCAGGCCGAATCCCTCTCATCATGCAATTCAGAGAGATCAAGTCCACTTTCCTCTTCATAAAACTCACACAAATTTCTCAGCACCAACTCCCACACAGAATACAACTCTGAGAAGGTGACACTTTATTACCGAGCTATATCTTTCCAAGGACCTCTCCTCTCTCAGTGCACTCAACAATTGGCTATAAATCAAGCTGGTTTCCATGTCTGAATACAAAGCCAATTTAAAGTGAGAGTCATTTAAAGAGCAATATTGGTTTGCATTGGGTTTTGGATGAGGATTTTGATTCAATGGGTGAGATAAATTCCTGATATGGTGGTCATGTGTGAGTTAATGTATGGATGGAACTCAGTCCCTTTCGCAGAATTTAACATGGGGGATATGTATTTGAAGGCTGTGAGGTGATTATGATAATCAATACCATGTTACATGTATCATAACATGTATTGTATGTCGAGTGTCATATAGGGGTTGTTTACCACAGTAAACATTCAACCAAAAAAAATAAATTAGGCCATAGGTTAATTGGTCCGATAGCAAAAGAAAAATTTACACACCGATATTCAGTTTTACTGAAAATTACAATATGTAAGTTTATGTACAGTTTATGGTGCCTATTTTACATTACTTGTGTGTTTGTGTCTGTAAACAACCAAAATTCACAAGGAAATAAGATAGCATCTTTAACATAATAACATGTCTTGGATATTGGGGACGACGCTCTACGGATGTAACTAGATGTATATGACGTCCGCCTCCTCACCGTCTGATCGGTTTATGAGCACACTGAGTGATGTACGCTGAGTGATGGGACTTAAAGAGTCAGAAAGTGTTTTACAGATGGAAGGAAAGAAGCTACAAGGTAAATAAAACAAGGTAAATCCTATTTATGTAAAGTTGAGGACTGAAGGAATAGAAAATAATAATATGTTTTTTACTGTCCTTGGGGTGTCTTTAAATATCTTTTTAAAGCTTGAAAGTCATAAAATAATTAAAAATAGCATATATTAGAATATGATCATTGTGTATAAGTAATACTCTAAATGAAGTTATGATTTTATGTCAGTAAGTTATCCCAGTAAATACTTTTGTACATTTAAACTATACTCCTTACCATTAAGTAACACATTTCATACTAACAACATTTTCCTAAATTTAAAAACTTAAATTATGCTGTATTTTAATTAGTTTTAATTAAAAGAAAAAATATGCTATATTTAAATGTTTATCCAGTCCATTCCATTGTTAATTTTTCTTTATCTTCATTTGTATGATTTTATGTCACTCTTAATCGGAATTGAATTTGTTGAATTGAAATTTTTGTTGAAATTCGAAAACTCACAATACATCTAAAATACTGACTAAATGAAAGTTTCGTGTTTTCAGGGCTGTATCTGTATACATTTGTGTATGGTATACTCTGCACACCCAGAAGACACCAGAGAGGAGAGAGGCATATGCAATATGTGCTATCCAACAAAGTTTGCTGTAAATCTGCCCTGAAAATTGCTTGGCTGTTTCTGTACAGCGAGGCTGTTCAGGGTGGCATGCGGCTCATTCCGGTAAATAACAGCGTGTCGCTATTTTTTGCATTCCACGGTTTCTCACCCTGTGCACTCTCCATAAGCATGGTCATCTCAGATGGCATCTGTTCCACAAGCCCATTCTCAGATTAACATCTATATATAAAACACACAGGGCTTAAAAACAGGAGCGGCCTGATCTTGTCTTTTTAACAGTTTCGTATATTATTTCGTCATTTTCTCAACAGGCTTTTCAAAAGAGTGCAATGAAGTTCAGAGCCAGCAAGCTAAGAAACGAATCATTAACATTTGATTGTATTCATAATCGTCCAATTGAGAATTTAGCAATTAAACATGATTTTCAAGAATTGAGATTTGAGGTTTCGACAGACTATTGAACAATCGCTCTCTGTGGTTTACAGATATAATTATGTTTGCTTTGAGAGCTATTAGGAAATGAAATTATATAACTCAAGGTGTGGGAGATTTATTCCCATTCATTAAAACATGTTAACACTGTATGAACAAGTATTTTACAAATATAAAATAATAGTTTTTTGTGGAATATCTGCTTTATTCTGTTTTTGTTTTCATTTCATCCTGAAATCTCTTTTGATATAAAAAGTAAAGAACTTTTTGAAAAAGGAACATCTCTTTTTCTTGGCTCAGGTTTATCTGCTTTAAAGGGTTTAGCTATACATCCCAGAATCTGTGACCTGATACATTGTCAGAACCATGAAAGAAAAAGCTTGGAAAAACCTTTGGACAAGGCAATGATTTGTAATTCCCATTTATTTGATGTATTGTATCTACCTCAAGGATGTAAACTTTTGTGCAGAGCTGTTGTACACATCATAACATTATCAGTCGTACAGAAATAAAAGTGATTGCAGTAGTGATGATGGCAACATTGTCAAAATATAATAGTACTGTTCTGTAAGAATGAGCAGTTTTTACTCACGCCTTAAAGGGTTAGTTCACCCACAAAAGAAAAATTCAACAATGAATTACTCACCCTCAAGTCGTTCAATAACCCTAGGACATCCATTTATCATCAGTGGAAAATAAGATGCTTCTGTTGAAGTCTGGGTGATTTTGACTCTTCCATAGACTGCAACGCAACCAAACATCAAAGATCTGAAACAAAGTGAAGACATTGTAAAAATTGTCAGTTCGACTCTGGTTTCCGGCATTAATTATTCTGAAGTGAATAAACAAGAAAAATAGTGAGTATATTCAACAGTTTCCTTGGCTTCCTGTTGATATTCATTGCACATATATAATAGGAAGATATTATGATACATGCAATGCAATGCTGACCTTCGATGTACACTGCCATCAAAGGTTTTTGAACATTTGAGCAAAATGTTTCTCATTGATGCAAAACACTTTGATCTTAGGGTGTTAATGTCTCAAAATAGTTTAATAGTCAGAAAATCTAATCCATCAAAAAAAATGTCTAATGACAAAGGATTTATTTAATAAAAAATGTTTTTCAAATGGTTTGCTAGTGAAAACTGAATTTGATGTTAAATTACATTTACAAATTTTGTTTCAAATAATTTTGTTTATATATTAAAACAAATATTAGATCAAGTTATAAAATATAATATTTTAGCTATTGCATAACCCACAATTTCTTTTGTTTTATTTAATTTGAATTAATCAAAACATACGGAAAAATGTGAATATGAACTTTCACAGCTTTTACAGTGTATTCCATATTAATGTTTCAAATAAAACTCATTGTTAAAAAAATTCTGATATGCCATTTGAAACTTTTTCCCAGTGCATAATGCATGTGAATTATATTCCCAAAAGAAGGTTGTAGTAGCCCTAAAACATTGGCTTTGCTTCAGAAAGTCTTTGCCTGTGTACTTCAACATCTTGGTTAAATTATTTAACATTGCAGTTACTAAAATACATAACTTTTCTCTGCAACCTGGGAGCTGCCGTGAGTATAGTAATTTTCAATACTACTAAAAACAACAACAATCTAACATACAAGTATATATCCTTATATTCTTCTTTACTAATGGTACTAATTTACCCAAACAATAGTCCGTTAATAACAGAGCAATAGAGGCACATTATCTAAAGCATTCTATATGTACTCTAATTTGACCCATTAGACTGCATTTCCACATCCACTGAAATAGCAACCCTCAATATCAGGACCAACGTCATAGTTCGAGAAAAGCATTTCTATTACCATCACAGTAATCACGGCTAATCTGCTGTGAAATATAGGTGTCATTTTTCTCAACGACTGATTCACAACGCTCTTATAATTTCGTTGAACGTGCAGTACTGCATGGCACATACAGAAATCACATATGTAACCTACATATTTCTGTCCTTGTCTAATATCGAAAATCTTTTGTGTAATTCCAGTGCAATTGTGCAGGAGTGCTCAGAAAAGTCTGGTCCATCAAAATGAGGATGTTTTATACACAATGAAAAAGAAGAAAAAGAAAAAACTTTTGCATGAATATTATCTGGTGTAGTATGACATATTTTTCTTCCTACCAAACCCATTTGTTCTGCTAGTGAATGGGACTTGAGGGAGACATTAATCAGCAAGTGGGTTTAGTTTTTAATTTGATTTTTCGAAGCACAGAGTCTATTATAATCTACATACCCATGATAAGATCATTATAAGATTATTATCATTATCTACACATAATTCACAAATCCTGAACAATTCTAATCACTTCAGGGTATAGACTTTTTTCATATTTCCAAAAGGTTGTGCAAAGTTCAAAATTGGAAATAAAGTACATTTTGAGTTTGAACTTAAAATGAATCTGGAACCCTGTTTTTTTTTTGGCTAAGTGTATATTTATTGTTATTTTTCCGGAAAATGTAAAAAAATTAAAGAATCTTGGGATCAATGAAGTAAGACCTATTGACAGAAATGCTTTATAATAAACATAATAATGTCTTTAGAGGTATATAAAGACCTTATATACACTCTTGAAAGAAATGGATCTATCCTTTTTTTTCAAATATGGAACACCAAAACATTCCGTATTGAACCCCTTTATTTTATTTTCTTAACCATGGAGGGTTCTTTATTATAAAAAAGTAAGAAGTCATTACTGGTTTCGAGATAATAAAACAATTCTGGAAATTCTGAAAGTTGTATTGATTTATTATATATTACAAAAACAGATATAATTTTAAATCACATCTCTGTATACTTTGTATTTGTACTGTTTAACTGCCATCAAACATTTAATCGTGATTATTGTGAAACCAGTTGCGAAAACCAAAGCTAAGTCTATTTAACAGGTCTTTCTGAACCAACGGCTGATGAAACACACAGCAGGATTTTTAACTCGAGGAAATATAATCCATAAAAGAAAAAATCTCTTTCCTTTTTTTTCAAAAAATAATGCTAAATGTAACATATCAGGACATAAGTTTCATTTCAAATATACAAACTTGCTAAAAAAAAGATCATAAAAGATTAATATTTGTTTATTTTCTTGATTCTACTGGCAAAGTAAAGAATCCTATAGTTCTATATAGAATCTCAAGGAACCATGTGCTTTAGTTTTTAAAAATAAGCTTAATACCATGCAGGTCCTCTTATGGAATCATGATGTTTGATTGTGTAAATACATTTTATAAACAGCTCAATCTCAGTGATTTTCCTGCTTATCAATGATCCTTAAATCACAGAGGAACTGTAATTAGTTCAAACCATCATTTATTTTGTTACATCCCAAATTTTATCTGAATCAAATGCTTCATTTAAACACATCGAAGAGCTTCCATGTGGTTTTTTGGGGGCGGTTAATACATTATTAAAAGCTCCGCACTTGCAATGACATCAAAATGACATAATCACATAACAACGTATGATATACCAAACTCTACATCCCTATTCCTGATTGAGTCTTTGTAAAATTCTCATTTATGAAGTGGTGCTGCACAAAATTGGCCCATCCAACCTACTTTGGATGCCCGTCTCACAGTAAGCATAAATTTAAGTTTTTCTCTTAAAATAAGTTTGCCATCCCAGCTGTGTATGCGACAAATGCAAGGCAGAGTTTAACATCAGTGTATTGTTTGACAAACTACATTGAAATAAATAGCAAAGTTCATTTAGCTGTTGTTGTACACGTCCATTCACACTCAAAAGAAGCAGATAAAGTAAACAATTTAATTCATCATCATTTTTCCAGTCCTACCTCGGTATCTGCCTTGAAATGTGTGTTAGCTCTCAATAAAGGGACTATATCTTCTGACTAAGGTATATCTGACTACAATATATTTAGAAAGAACTAATGAGTTGGAGACGGTCTCACACGTCGTCATCGTTGTCAGGAAAATACCACATTCCGCCGACCAATTCTTCTATGAAAAAGTTAATAAAGTAATTCTGACATTGCTGTCTTATGTTTCTGGAAAAAACCTCTTGTGTTCTACCCCATGTTCAAACTCAGAAAGTAACTTGAGATTTCCAATTAATTCTGAACAGTACACAACCCTGAATATCTCCATACTGGTTAGCTGGATGACGTGGCCTTTGCAGAACAGTGAAGGTGAAGGATGTTGACAGATACTGTCAAGCAGCAGAAAATGACAACTACGGGTGCAAGGCATGTACAAAATTTAAACAATTTGAGCAAAAGTCTCAGGACTAATTTGACAGTAAGCGAGTTAAACTGCCAGGAAATATCGTGCAAAGATTTCATAACGCAAACGGATTCGCAACGGATTTTCCTCCTACTGTGAGAAACATTTGTGAGTATTCTAACGCCGACCCATTACCGGGAATAAGGCAAGCACCTACTAAATAAGTCCATTTATTTCTCACAAAAACCGCTCGAGATGTAACTTAATAATTGGTAGTAAAAATGAGCGTTGCTCTACATAACATTTTTCCCAATTATAAACTACCACTGACCCATTTCGTGAGGAGTTCTTTTGGCAAGTATGCCCCGCAGGAATTGGGGAAGGCAATGAAGCTTACGGCATTTTCAAGACGTGTGAAACTAATCATCACATGGATTCCATGCATGACTTTATTAGGTTAGATAACATCCACCTGAGAAAGTAAGTTTATCACATTGAGAAGAAGATGGCCATAGGGGGACTTAAGAAGAAGAGCCATCACACCACCACTGGCTTCTCTGCGGCTTTATTTGATGTTATATTTCTTAATTAACAGATTTGTGATGGACATACATCTAGCAGTGAATCCTCTGTAAGTCAATCTGTGGTATAACAAAGTGAATCGGAAACAACTTGAGATTAAATTGCAATATTCTGCTAAACAATAAAAAACTGAATTTTAACTATTTTTTATTTCTTGTTTGTAGGGCTGTCAAACGACTACCCGTGATAAATCACACCCATAGTAATTGTTTGTGTCTACATGATATACATCTGTGTACGGTCAATACTAATTTTGTATTTATATACACATAAACATGCAAAAATAATATTCTAATTAAAAATACATATTTTATTAATAATTTATATATGAATTCAATCACTGGTAAATATAAATACATTTATTTACATATTTACTTATTTTAGATACACGTACGTGTATGTGGTAATATATTGAAAATGAACACGCACAATACAACGAAATTTATTATCTTAACACAAAACTTTCGATTTAATACATTTTTCTTGTAAGTTTATTTTAAATCTGTGTTAAAGCTATGTGATAAAATCTAATATAACTAACCTTTCTACAGAACTTTAAAAAATGTTAACCTTTAGGTTCAGAAATGCAAAACACTTATGAGCAGATTGACAAATATGAGCAGCTTGACAATAAAACATGAACTTGACAATGACAACGAAGGCCAAGAAACTCACCATTAAAGACAGCACACAAACAAAAACTGATAAAAGACAATGGACACATCTGGACTCAACAAAAGCCAACCAGGAGAATTGATGAGCACCTGGACACAATTAGAGCCGTTTAACTTAAAAAAACTACAAGGACCTTGCCTTAGAACTACAAAACCAAACTTCAAAATAAAAGACATGAGACTTGTACAAGACAAGTCGGAGGTTTGATGAATAGAAACATACGATTGGAGAAACATAACCATTCCTGGCATTCTTCTTCATAACTCTTTAATGCGACCCTCTCTCTAATACAGCTCGAATTAATATTGATGTACTTAAATAATTCCTGTAAAAATAAAAGGACGCTTTTATTAATGCATGATTCATATGTTTTTTACTTGAGAAGCCAATCATCAGAGTTTATTCTATCCCCAAACACGTTTGGCAGACATTGTTAAGTCACTAACCACCAGCCAGAATTCCCTCTGGCAGTGCCAGAGAGCCGCTCAGACCGTCAGTCGGACATGTCCCAAACTTTCACAGGTATTCAAAAAATGATGAGCTCGCCTTGTTTTCGTGACGGCTTGCTCCTCCCATTCCTGTTTACTTCAAGTTAAATCTGTTGGTGCGGTTCATTTTTAAATAACACCTCTAAGGAGGCATGAATTAGGCCTCAAAGCATTCTAATTGACTTTGTCAGTAATAGAACTCTGCTTTTAGCGTGTACAATCTTTATAACAGGCATCGGTTCTGATCAACATTTGTGAACGCAGCAAATTGTATTATTAAACAATATTGAGAGTGGGAGATGATGTGATAGCCACAAAATCTCTTAGACAATGCCAAGAGCTTTTTAAAGGATGCACTCGCCCTTACAATTTACAAAAGGTGAATATTCCTCTTGAATGTGAGTGCTTGTGGAAATGCCTTCTTTATAATCCATCTGGCTGAGCCCTTTTGTGTCTATTTCCATTTGAGGTTTGATTGATAACTCTAATTAGAGAGACGGAAACGGCTAATTACACGAGGCATGTCAAACATATTAGGAAGGCAATAGATCATGTTAGTGTGTGAGTCATTACGGAAAGAAAAAGAAATCTCAATTATTATTTGACAGACAACTTTAAATCCATACAGTGTGCTTTTGGGGGGGAGAAATACAGTTCTTCATTTATCATTTCAAAATGTTCGTTAAACTGCGTCCGTATTTGCATATACATGAATATGAATGTAAATAAAACATGGGTTTCTGATTTGAGGATTGATGAATGATATCATACGATGGTGTCTACCTGCTTGCCCTATTACATATGTCCTTCAACGAAAAACAGTCCTACTGTACATCCATGAGGTTTCGTGCTGGATCAAAACTACGTAGTTATTATATATCATAGGGGCAAAAGCAATTTTAAATAAACACATTTGACTACTTGGGTCTATCAAATTTCACCCTTTTGTTTTCATACTATTTCGAACTTTTAAAAAATACATAAAATATTTAACTTTCCCCAAATAAGTACATTTAAGCTTTTAAAATAATTAAATACACTGTTTAAATTTTGTGTAAAAAGTTAAAAAAAGTCATTACACCTGATTAGTCTCAGGTATAATTAGAATTCACCTAAATATAGGTGTATATTACAAATATATATTTGTTACAAAAATTCATTAAAATAAATTAAAATATATTGTGTACATTTTACAGATCTCAACTCTTGGTGTTTGATCATTTCTGCTAACATTAATCTATTTAATGCTTTTAAATATTTTTATTAAATTAGTAAAACTGTTTATTTTGGTGATATTCACGGAGCTATATAAAATATTTTTTAAGTGCACGAGAAAGTTCCTTAAAACGATTGTTCATACTTCTCTCATGTTCACCGTAATTGCATCTTGTAAAATGTAAAAAAAAACATAAAATAACATGTCACTTTAGTTCAGCAGAAACATGCCACTGCACTGTAACAAGCATTGTTCAACTGATAAATGCAGGCATGGTGCCATTGACTTCACCCATCTTTCCTTTGTTAGCTGCTTGTATTTCTGCACATGTTTTATTGATCAGTTGTACACCGAGCGTTGGCTGGAACAAGTCAAATTGGATCTCCTGCTTTCAACCTCTGTTCCCACTTTCTGTACCCTGTCATGCACTTGGTCTCATGTGTATCTGTAGAGCCCTGACAGGTGTGTAAAAGGGTAAACTTGATTGTTTTAAAATCTACAGTATGTCTCGCACAGTTACTGTCACAACCTGGAATAAAAAACATTATTTTCACAAATTTCAAAAACTTAATTGTGAGCTTCTCAATTATATCCGTCAATTATATAAATAGAAGAAAGCAATTACAACTCCTTGAGCACGTCATTTCAAAATGTCGTCCACTGTATATTGTGCAGTCTATGGACTTTATTCCTTTATAAACCTTAAAAATATTTTCCTGTATCTTAAAAACCTATATGTTACCTTCTCTTCTGGAGAACATATGTCCCTGTGGTTTTGTGTAGATACAATAGAAGTCAGTGGGGGGTCAAAATATCCCCCTTTTTCATGTTTGGAATAAATAATAAAATACTTTTTCTTTTTTGAGTGAATTATACAGTACCTTGGATCCTGGATGGAGCTTATTTGGGATGCCATCAGTACTCCAGTGCAATTATTTATAAAAATAGGACCTTTCATAACATTGATCATTTCCCATGTTTGTCAAATTAAATCCCGGGACTTCTTTTCGGTTGAATTCATTTTGCTAATATAATGGCCTAAAAACCTCCTCAAAGGTTTTTATCTTTTTCCAATATAATGGAAACAAAAATAAATATATTTGTGTTCCAAACATTACAGAAGCAGCATAATGCGTTCTCCAATAAACAGTACAATAAGTCCTCATTCCACGACTAAACAATATCAGATTTATCTTTTTTGCAAAACGGCCGTATTCTTGTCTCCATAAAGCAGTTTCAGTGTTATCTTCACGGTTTTAGCAAGCTGTCCATGTAAGCCAAAAGTGCCACGCTGGGATATCTCATCCATTAGCATAACTAGTGATTATTTATGATAAGATGAAAAATCTCAACATGAGAACACAGAGCAGAAGAACTAAGAAAATTACTGGTGATAAAGTTGACACTTACAGTAGCTGAGGATTTTTGTATTATGAAACGCTTATGTCAAAATGTTTAAAAAAAAATGTTAGACACTTTCCTTCCTTTTTTTCCTGGTTCACATAACAGTTTTCAGAAGTACAATAAAGCTTTGTAAGCTTCATTTCGCTAGTATGTGATGTTTAATGCCCACATTATTAAACAGCTTTTTCCAGCCTTTGGAATAATTAAAATGTTTATTTTGGTCAACACTTCCTCTGAAATGCTAGACTGATGTAAGTAGTTTAGGTCGCTAACCTCTCTACATATTTATATTAGTTTTAGGTCAATTATTGAAATGCAAGCGTCGTGTCAATGCACTAAAAATCTTTTTTATCCGCACTGTTCTAGCATTTCACTCTATCTGCCATGTGCCTTGCGCTGCTTTTTTTATTTAACCTTATTTGTATGTAATTTCTTCTATTATGTCTTTCTATACATTCCCTTATTGTATAGTTGTATCCATCTTCTCCATTATATTTGTATAAATATATTGCACTGGTTTCATTCTTTCCTTGACGTCCAGTAGCGCCCTACATTTCAGGTTTTCAAGATTATTATGTATATAAGTATCCTAATATTATAGCAAAGTTTAACAGTAAAAAGAGGTTAAAAACCAACACATTGACACATGTAATCTTGTTCATATTATACATTTTTCTTAAGGTGACAGCTTACGCTACAAGAGGAATTTAAACCCACAAATGCCCACCATGCAGTCATATGTGCGTTTTCCAACATGCAATGGATTATCTAACTGCATTCTGTCCGTGACAAAAATACTCGTTACATTCTTTTATATTAACAAAACAAAATATGATCAAGTTTTCATTTCAAACTATGTGCATGTATAATGAGTTGTACGTTTTTAAATTTTTCTTTTCGTAACCTGGTTAAGTGCTTGAAGGAAGCCGAGCTTGCAAAACCTCTTTCTCTTTTCTCTTTCTCCATTCTAAAAGTGAATCTCTTAATGTGTAAACTCTGGAGGAAACAACAACTGTGTCTTTTTAAAATTTACTTGGCAGAAGGAGCTTGGCAAAAAAGAAACAATGTCATTTCCTATTTATTTGAAGTGAAGTTTTGTGGGATAGATTTTTGGAGGAAAATAATGCAATGTTAAAACTGAAGCTAATGGAATATATTAATGCTAGTAATTTTTTATAGTTGTAAACAGAAAATGCGCAAAAATGTTTTATAGGATGTGTACTGTTCAGATGGTGTTTAGATACCAAAATGATCTAATTTGGCTTTTTGGTTCTCATGTAGAACTGCGTTATTATAATGGTATTAACATTTTAATAGAATTTCAGTACAACACAACACAAACATTGACGATAAGATAGTAAAATTACTGATATTAATGACTGACAGGTTTGTTAATAGTTTGCCGGGTGAAAAAAAAATCGACCAAAAGATGTTGTTTCACATTATTTCGCAAGTCACAGCTTTCATAGAAAACACCCAGGAAGAAAGATAAAATTTAAAGATGAAAAGTATGCAATTCAATATGACCCAAAATGCATCAAAACAATTCATAGCTTCCATAATATATATAGATATAGTTGAGCTGTCAAATGATGTGTGAGTGACTAACATCACAGAAGATTTTTGTCGGAAGAAGACTTGTTAATGAAAGTTTATGTCTAAAAATGAATTGTATTGTAATGTCATCTGCCAAAAGCAAATGCAGTAAACATGTTTTGGAATCTAATGGACTCTCAAGATCCCGTTCATCCAAACCGGATGTGTTGGGATGGTGTGTCGTTTGAACCGAACAATATAAGCATAATCTTCAAAACCACCAAGTTAAATAAACCTATGTATGCAAGTTTTAATTGAGTTTACTCAATCATTTGAGTTCATTCAACTTCTAGTGTTTTCAGTGTATCCCATCATTCAAACACAAACATTAAAGAAAATGAAAAGCTATGTAGACTACGGTGGCATAAACCTACACATCTGCTGCAGTCTTTCTCCTACAACAAACTGTACTGGCCCATATGCAAATGACTCTGATTATGTAAATGCTTCTAAATATGACAGCCATTCAGCCAGAAGACAATTAAAGTAGCGTCGCTCTTTGGAATCGAGCTCAATGCAACCAGTGCCGAAGAACATTTTTAGTGCATTCAGAACCTTTTTGTAGGCCTTCCAGTCATTTAAAGCTTATCTCTATATGAAACTAGTTAATGTTATAACACATCATTTTTTTAAACAAAGAATTAAATGATACCTTTGAAAGAATACATAACTGGGGTAAGCCAATGCCAGCTTAAAAGGAATTGTGTACATTGTGTGTTGTGCAGAATACCATGCAAATGTATTTTTGTCATAACGTATGGTAGGATTTTAAAGTTTTTCACACTTAATTTAATGATAGTGCTTAAAATAAGGTGCTATTAGTTAACAATAACTAAATGCATAGCTAAAATAAACTAACAATGAACAGTACTAATACGATATTTATTAATGTTAGTAATGCAATATGTCTCGAGTGATGTCAGAATTGCTCTATATCAGAATTGCCTTTATACAACATTTCCACGGGCCAAGAGTATAGATAAACCGCAAACAAAAACCGACAATCTTGAAGCCTTATGGGAAAAACACATTATGACTTATCATTCTTGCACACAATTAAAGTGTTTACTGGCTACAACATAAGTGTCAGTGACAAAAAAAGTCAAAAAATCATTTAAATTATCATAATCATATTATCATAATCATTTAATCATTTTGCTCTTGAAAGAATGCATTAAGTTTTTAATGTACTTGATATATTTATGTTGATTTTGAGCATTTTATAAAAGATAAGATTAAAGAACCTTAAAATGTCAAATTGTGTTATTGCAAAAATGAAAAATATTATCCATTTTATTAACCATACTAATAACATCTGTGGTAAAGTAAATATAACAATTATTTACCGCTATATTTACTTAGTAAAATCTCTTAATATCAGTAAAGTATTTTCAAGTAAGACAGAAATATAAATATGTAGTAACACTATAGATAATTTAAAGTAAGCTGTACATATTTTTCGGGGTTTAGTTCTAAATAAGAAATGATATCTTTTAGAAATTTATATTTCATTTGTATATTTTGAAGTGTGAATAGAAAAAATGGAGAAAGGCACACTTGTGAAGTAATTGTTCGAACTATAATTATTACAAATTTCAAACCAATAAACCCTTCGCTCAGCCATGCCCAAAAATCACGATAGGCCAATCGTGGCTTAGCACCCGTAGATATGTAACGGGAGGTCTGTCAAGCTTTCGAAGTGTGAGAAACATGCTGAAGCGATGCAGGAGGACATTCTGAAACACCCAACATGGGGTTATGCCCATATACAATGGCTTTTTATCCCCAATGGTCGGTGAAACCTTACTGGTATTTCACACTTACTAATGTCTAAAAAATTTTATTTTAAGTGCATAATTTTTACAGTAAAGTGCAAGCTCTTTTCAGGATAGTCACATCCATAATGCTACACTTTACCCATAACGGACACATGAATATTAAAATAAAATGATAATTTTATGTTCAAATGATATCAAATAGTACAGATGCTGCAACATGAATGAATAAATCCATACAATCAGATATTACAACACACATAACACATCCTGACGCCTATCTTTAAACAACTGGAACAAAAACCACCCAGTGGGTTTAATCCAATACCTAGAAAACGGAAACTATCACAAATGTGTTTAACATGTGTAGAAATAACCAAACTAAACAACTCAACAGCTTCAACCCAGGGTCCGGGGGGGGGGGGGTAACACAGCAATTTTTAGGGTTTAACACAAATCAAGATTTGATGAGATCTTTTATTAAACCAGTACCTGTGGCTACAGTGATTTTAATTTAAGTGTCACATATTGGTTGCACAATTTGAGATTTCCCACAACACTGAATGGCAGTCCATGGTCACACAGAAAACTCAATTGCTAACATTCTACCACTTATATGTCATTATGTTCTACAGAAAAATTTTGAAGTCATTCATGACAAAATTTTCCATTTTTGGATGAAGTGTCTTTAAGTCTGATGAATGATGCCAGGTTTGTAATCATTCATGCAGGGATAACAGTATTTACTAAAGACATTGCTGTTTGTGGGACAAAAATAGACAGACGTGAAAAGAACATACACCCATGAGATGGCAACTTCTTAATATTTCAGCTGGCAAGCAGAGTATTGCCAGGAGCATAGGAGCCACAGGAATCACATGACGAGTCACGAGCATGATGTGAAATTGATCCAATAGAGCACAAGAACTATTGTTAATTCTTCTAATGAATATAAGTATTTATGAAATTAGTTTTATTAAATATTTGTTTTTTATTTATTTTTAACAATACGCCACCCCATTTCTTCTTTAGCTCTGAACCAGGGGGTGCTGCATTACCCCTTCTTTCCCCAGTAATGAACATATATTAGAAATTGTGTTGTTTATTTTGTTAGGTTAAATCTTGAGAATTACTGCCAAGTACTGAAATACTGAAAAGTAAGTATACTTCACAATCATCTGAGGTTATTTAACCTTCAAAAAGCATGGGTGCCAACAACCTTCAAAACGTTCTTCTCATTTCAATTGAGAACTACATGTTCTCTGTAAACTGTGACACGTAAAATACATTTAAAAAATGTATATTGTGTGTGTCCTGTTCATATCTGTATGCTCAAAGACCTGATGTTCTATAAAAACTTTTTGAAGGTTGAGTGTCGAGGATGTGGCAGAAGTTAAGCACTTGACTTTACAGTTTTAATGAAATGATGATCTAAGGGTCACATTGGAAATAAATCTCAGTTCACCATTCAATACACGTTTATTCACAAGATCTTAACGATTAATGGCCTCATTATATATGTATAAAATATAGCACATTATATCAATGTATAACATTAATTTTGATCATGTTATATAGCGGTTTATCATTTTTACCATTTTAAATGTATTGTGATATAAAAATATTTTTTACAACTAGTAATTTGTAGTGTTTTCAACCCAGTATCTAAAGGGTGTGTCGAATGTCATGAACCGAAATTTTTTTTTTTGATAAGTGTATTAACAAAGGCCTTATATTGGATTTATACTGCAAGTAACCATGTAACTTAGCTGTGTTCATTTTTTGGTGTTTCATTACGTTTTATTATAAAAATATCAGCGAGTCGAAGAAAAAAAAAACGGATACATCAAATTGTTTATGTATACATTTTTAGCAAATTTTGCTTATTTAAAGGCAAATTTTTGTAAAATGGCACTCAATGTAAGAAAGTGTATACATTTTTATTAATCAAATGTAATAAGGCCTGGCCCTGGCATAAAACATTCGATTCAATTAATTGACTTTCCAACATGTGACTAACATATGCATTTTTAAATTTTCTTATTGGCTTTTACTTCTTTAAATGGTTATTTTGTAGGGTTAAGATTTTTTAAAGAGCAGTTATGAAAAAACTGTGAATGTGGTGATGGTTGACAACCCCCCTCCCTTTCAAAACACTACGGAGAATCAATTACTTTCAGTTGTTCTTGCTAGAATTACAATTTATTATAGAATTGACGACATAAAAAACATTTAGTCAATTCTAGCAAGAACAATTAAAAAAAATGGATACATTTTGGAAACAAATTCATATATTAGATTCAGATTCTTCTTACTAATGAATGTAAAGTCAAATTAAGGGACAAATATTTTCATAATAAGGTGTCTTTTACTATATAATTGTCTACTATTTCAGCCCTTGAATTCGTTTTCCTCGGTTACATGTAGGTAAAAAATTCTGTTGATCAGACCGTGCACCTGTTCTTGTTTCAATGAAATCCTCTGAATAGCTCTGAAATCTCAAAAGAATTTTTCACTGTATTTGATTAAACAAATTGTAAAAAGAAACTGTTGTTCAGTACAAATTCATATGTGAGTTGACCTTGCACGACAAACATATTCACAAGTTGATCTCTCACAAAACTATATTGATTTTATCATATTCAACCTAAACTCCTTTGCTGAGAGTTAGGCTCTAAGGAGATATTCACAATACAGTGAAGTATATGCGTAAATGCAATGCTGTCATTCTCCAAATCAATTTAATCAAACAAACTACAGGACATGATGAGTGTCTTGCTGTGAGCCAGTCTTCATCGACTTCAGTAACTAGTTGATGTACAAGAAGAGGAAAAGGAAACCTGACTATATATTGATTTACACAAAATGTTTTACAGTTTAGAAGACTCATCTGATGCCTAAAGAACAGCTTCAGGACATTCTCACTTGAAAGTCTTAGAAGATACATATAAAAGCAAGAAATATCTGAAGGTCTGCTCACCATGTTTAGCTTGACTGTCTCTTCAAAGAATACACCGTGTTTTTTAATGTTGCTAGTCAACAACCGAATCAGTTGTCCTTTAAGTCAAGTGTTACAGCTTGTCATATTCACAAAAATTATTACAAATGTTACATGTACGTGGCTGCTTGGTTAACCCTCAAGGGCCACCACAAGTTTGTCCTCCATTTAGTGAAGTCCACGGACATTTTAAGCAACGGTAAAGTTACGTCACCACATTAGAAACACTGCCCTTAAGTACATTCATTTGGTCAATTGAAAAAAGGCCAAAGAGGTGTTTCAACTTTTGAAACTTTTTGAAAAATTTTTTCAAGTTTCGCATTATCAAAAATTAACGCTGCCCGGCGCACATAAGCTGTGTGCTAAATGCTTTTTACCATTTAAAAGAACATTCAAAAGAGTCGCGTGTAATTGCATAAAGTGCGTTGGAAATGGTATTCCTGATAACATAAAAACTTTAATAAACAATAACATGAAACATAAAAACAACGTCCGTACTATAACTCTACTACAAAATCAACAAGTACAAGTCAACATAAAACAGAACTAATGCAACGACTGATTTAGCGAACACAGATTTTTCCAAATACTTTCACAGCAACATTTTTTACCAACAGAAACATTGATGAGATAAATTCTTACTTTA
The DNA here is from genome assembly GCA_033220385.1 of Triplophysa yarkandensis. Lineage (NCBI taxonomy): Eukaryota > Metazoa > Chordata > Actinopteri > Cypriniformes > Nemacheilidae > Triplophysa > Triplophysa yarkandensis. The sequence goes on from CM065673.1 coordinate 12,535,044, forward strand.
GCTCACAGTCTCTTGTTGTGGTTAAACTAAAAATACCTGCCTGAGGATTTCTAAGACGTGCTGCAATGACGGGTGGCCTTAGGTTAATTGACATGATCATCACATTCCCTCTCTCAATAAATCTAACGCTCTGGAGCTTCTTGAAATGAGTAGTTCTACTATAATACAAACTGCTGTTTACTGTCTGGTTTTCTTAATTTGTCTCTTTATCAAAGGGACAGACGGGTTAAACGTGGAAGACAGGGCAGTGCTGAGAAGCGGACCTAAATTGAACCCTGTCGTGACTTTAGACAGCACGCTTACAGAATGCCAATAATGTCTTTACTGATTTTCTGATGGAAAGTGCACTGCTAGAAAGGTGTTAGTATACTTAAGTAAACATTTAGCTTTACCCGATGTTTAAGGGTATGATGTAGTTGACTGAATTCTGAACAGAAAGGTTTGCGCCATAGGCAAACTGCAGGGGAACCAACAAGGGTCCTTCAGATACGCCAACACCAGACTTTCAAATGACTTCATGGACACATATGTTAAAGCCTAACGGTGTAGTCATTAAGTCATTGAGCTTGGATGTTTTACACTGAGGCAGGGTCGTTGGCAAAAAGTGGTTTTCCAGCTTTGTGACATAAACCTTCTTAGCCACTCAAAGCTCCTTCAGCCTCGTAAAGCCTGGTTATTCAAGATCCTGTCCCTGCTCCCGTATCCATCCTCTTATGCCCTACGAAGCTGTCTGAGTTTTGGTTCGAACCATGGTTTTTCATTGTTTAATGTCCTGGTAGGGATGCATAAATCTTGGGATTACAAAAACTGATGTATGATGTTCCAGTATCTGTGAACTCTTCCAAATGCCTGACAGCAGCTTTGAAAGCACTCCACACAGTGCATTCAAAACAGGTTTTTTAAGACCTGCTCTGTGTCGTTGGTCCATTTCTCAACAGTCGTTATTGCTGGTCTAGCAGTCTTAAGTTTTTGCCTGTAAGTTGGTAGAAGATGAAGCAGGCAGTGATCAGAGAGTCTGAGAGCTGCTCTGGTTATGAAGTGTTATGAATCTTTTTTCTTAGTGTTGCAGTGGTCAAAATTTTTTTTGTCTCTAGTGGAGGATGTAATGCTTTGCTTGGATTTAAGCAGCACATGTGTGAGTTTTGTCCATGTAGTCTCAGAGATTGATAAAAACAGAATCCCATTGTTATTGCTCTGGGTCTGTGATCAGATGAGCCAGCTGTTGCAGTGCAGTGCTCACATGTGCTTGCGGTGGAATGTAAGCACTCATTTAAATGAATGAGGAAAACTCATGCGGCGGGAACAGCTTAAAGTTAATGAAAAGCACTTCTACATCAGGACATCACATCTTCGTTAACACAGAAGGTGAAGGTCATGGCACACACTGTAGTGAAGTAAAGTGACGTGACATGTTGCCAAGTATGGCTCTGCATTTGACCCTTCCTAGTCCATGCACACAGTAAATGAACACACACACAGTGAACACACACCCGGAGCAGTGGGCAGCCCAAGGGACTTCAGTCGTGGTATTCCAGCTGGTTCCGAGTCTCAAACCAGCAACCTTCGGATCACGAGTCCAAGACTCGAACCACCAGGCCACCACTGCCAGTTACATGTGTACACCACCTTCTGCTGATGTAAATGCATGTTCCACCACAGTGCATTACCGTTATTTCTGTATCGCGATCCGCTCTGAATAGATGAAAGTCCGGTAGCTATAATTGGTTTTTGGGAATAGCTATTAAAGCCAATCATAGTATACCTTATCATAGGACAAACATAGAACAGGACAAACTAACAGTACCAGACAGACAAATGAGGAGCTCCACACTGAGGCAGCCGTCTTTGGCGCCATCTTAAAATCATAACGTTAATAAACAGACATAGCTGTCAATCAACTATACCTCAGTAAACAGGTCTTTGTATCTCACTCAGTCAGCTGTCCTGCAAGAACATAAAAATGATCAATCAAAATGACATTAAGTTTACTAACCATTCAGACATGTCCAAGACATAAGTGCAGAACTTCTTCAAGGGCTTCATTTTGTTTCCGGCCCAAATCCCCTCACCTAAATGTTACGGAAATAGGGATAATATAAAGACAGAGGATATTTGAACTAAGTGTTAATTGTGATCGAAGCAAACCTTGCCCTAAATTTAAATCCTAAAAAAATGCATTTAACTGTAAGTAATAAAAAAGCCATCTGATCAGACCTTTGAACGCATTATTTTGATTTGGAATTTGTGAAAATTAAGAAAAATCTCAAATTAAAAGGTATGGCCTATTATTTTTGTTCACGACTTTAAGTGCAAAACAATTAAGTATTCCATATTGTTAAAGATTTTAAAGTCTTTGATGAAGTAAAATAATTTACTATATGTACTGTACTTACCATAGGGTTAAATTGTGTTAAAAAGCTCCATATATTTTTCTTTCTTTGCCAGCTCAATTTTTCTCGTGATCTGTTGATATTAATTTATATATTTGCTCAGTTTTGTACATTTTATAAAAAGCCTGTTGACTTTTTTTTGCTATAGAAGAGATTATGAAACCAAAGCTGAACTGAACAATGTTTATATACCGACAAGACAATTTAGATTTGAGCTCTGACGTTTATAACCAGGGTCATGATATATTGATACATAAAACACGTCATTAATTATATTAAAACATTAAAAGGAAAAGCTACAAAAAATTTATTATATTGTGGATTGCATGCTATTGCTCACCCTGAAGAAGACCAGATATTTATTTTAATTTTATGTGATAATTAGGATAATTAGATAATCTCAATCTTTTAATAAAGGTTTTTCGGATTTATGATGTCTTCCAAACTAGTCGGTTTAAAATATAATTACAAAAACATGACTAAAGTAAAATTCTCTTTATTAGTAACTTGAAAATTGGTTAAGGAAATTTGTATTATTAGTGGGTACGTAAAACATACGCCATTGGTCCACAAAGTGTAAATAGATGTAAAACAAATTCTTTAGATAATATCTTTGCAGAAGATATAAATGAAATATAATAGTGATACTTAGTAACAAATTACAAATAAAAGTTTTTAACCAATGTAAACTGGGTGTTTTTGTGGCAAATCAAGGGCCCTATGACATGAATTTTTCAGGAGATGTTTGTTTCCGTCTCAATCAGAGTTAAATGTAGGCACCAAAAAGTCAGGTTAAATTAATTGTGCAGCACATAACAGAAGCAGATTGCATATTTCAACTTCAGCTGAATATTTCCAGCCGTTTCCATAGCTCTAATTAAATAATTAATACTTACCAGATTCTGGGCCTTCCGGGTTAACTTTAACATTAGGTCATCCTGATGTTCGCCTCTATGTGCCAGCTTCCGAGGTCACCTGAGCTTTGGTAAATGTGATGCGATATCACGTGGTCGGGCAACAGAGCTTCAACTATTCTGCCATTGGCACTATCACGCTACACTTTATCAAATCATTTTATATCTTTTTTTGTAGTTCTTTGT
>CM065673.1:12541033-12566033 GCA_033220385.1 Triplophysa yarkandensis
ACCAGAAGTGTGACATATAATCAACTCCCATCACCTGCAGTGAATTTAAACGTTTCCTTCCAAAAAATTTACCGGTACATTAGATTTCTTATACAAAGACACTGATTTAAATAATCAAACCAAATTAACATGTAATTTCCTATTTAACAACTCAAACTCCTCTTTAAGCTCATTAAAGCTTTAAAAATGAGACACCAAGAAAAATCTCATCAACAAACCCACTTTTCATCAACCACGTTTAAAAGGAAACTAATAACATCATATGAGGACATGGGAAATGAAAAAAATTATATCAAGTAAAGGGTTAAAACCCCAAATGTTTCATTTGATTGTCATTTCTCATAAGTAGTACCACGTAAAATGAGCATTATTTTTCCCATTAATGCTTCTGTGCTGTTCAAAGAATTTCACATGAACTGTCCTTCTGTCATTACGGTGAAGTGAGGTAGCACAATTGGGTAAGGTGAAATGAGGATATTCGACAAAACATAAGCAGTACATCGCACAAAATTTTCTATGAAATTGTGACAAGGTCCGTAGAGGCATTTAAGACTCTAATTTGCCTGACATGCTCGAGGTCGATTCTACAATCAACATTACATGTTTTTCTACACTCAATGGCATTAAAATATCTTGCGGGTAAAAGGGTAAGGGACACTTGAGCGAAACGTTTCTATTTATTTAAATAAAATTGATCTGAAGTTGTGTGCCGAAATCAGTTTTATAGACAAAATATAACATAGCAAATTTATGTTTTATGATGACAACACATATATTTTATATATAAAAATGTTTTTGAAATTCACGATTTTGACTGAATATTGAAGAAGGAACAGCCAATAAGAGCACAGGTGGGATTCCTTGAAAAATTCTTTAAAAGCCTCTCAGGTTGATACCTTAAGAAGCTGCATATGAAAATGTGACTAAACTGATATTTAAATACAACAAGATTTCATTTATTTTAAATGATTATAGTTTTAACATAAATCCCAAAGTACACTTCGTTATATTTTATAATTTTGGAGAGTTTATTATTATAAAAAAATATATAAATGCATAAGTAAGTATCCCAAAACGTTTCATCGGTAGTGTAGTTGCCTATATCACATAGTAAAACTCTCAATGATGTTTCTTAATGAAAATGTGAATGTGCCGCCAAAACTTACGGAACGATCTAATGCTACAGCAAAAAAGCTTATAATGCAGATCATTCATACATCTTAACTGTTTTATTTCAAATCAAAAGCTCAGTCTGATCAGCAAAAGCAGCATGCGCAGAGAAATATCCCTTATTTATTCACACTTTGATTTGTAGTGCATAAAATATGCTCTTTATGAGACTGCAGTCTTTCTTGTGATTTATCTCACCCGTCAGATGTGTTTTTTCTTAGTTTGGAAAAAGAGTATGTTCTTTGGTTCTTTTGCTGCTGGAGTGATCGACATGTTTAATTGATGAAGAAACGCTGTGACCTCCTCATCCTGGCCACTGTGATAAAGGCGAAGTGTGTGGGGTCCAATCTGATATCTCTGCTGAAAAAGATAAAGTACAGAATAAAACCATAGTCTATAAGATGTGGTGAAGAAATGAACTTTTGACATTTATGTTATGAAACTTTTTGTTATGAAACTTCTCCATACAGCATACTTAAACATACAATGCTTTAAAGTAAATACAAACATCACACACGCTATTTTTAGCAATAGGAAATCATTACGCATGAACCTTAAAGTGGCATCCGAGTCTAAAATAGATCTAATGAACGTGCACCTACTGCCGGCATTCAGAAGAGAACCGTGTCAGGATCTGGTTCTGCGTATGATGTGGAGCTCCTCTGAATCTCCTGAGCTAGAACTGATTCTTGTTCACAGCGAGAAGATCGACCGTTGGAGACTACAAAGGGCGAAACAGATTCCTTGAAACCTGCTGGAGGGAAAAGACCTGGGGTCAGAGAAGGCCAGAGATCAATGAAACCAGAAAAAGCAACCTGACTTTAATCCATGACAAACTGAGTTCTTTGAACATTTAGGAGAAGATTTACTAGAGGGCTGTGAAGATTTTTGCTTCTGCAGTTAACTGAATCATGTTGAATCATAATCATTAACCGTTATGCTGCTTTTTAGAAGTTTAAAGTCATCGTTGAAATGTTTATATACAGATACTATATATTATAAGGATTTGTAAAAAAATGTATCTTTAAAAACGTTTAAAACTTATGAACTTTGATAGGGAAAGTATTAGAAAGCACGGAAATTATATAATGATATAAACAATATAATGTGAAATTCCATATGCCTTTAGTTTAAAAAAATAAAAAAGGTGAAATGACCATTGCGTGACGTAAAGCTTTCATTTATTTAAAATTACATTAATTTATGTTTTAATGTTGTTTTAAAAATTATAGCGTTATCGTGTTGAATAATTTCAATGTTGGTTAATATATGATGTTTTCTATTTTGTTGTGATATTTATAGTGGGTTCGTATCCATTTTATTGTTTCACTCATTTCACTGGAAATATACATCTTCATTTTGTGATTTTTATTTAATTCCATAAATAATTACAATCGCTCATCCTTCATTTTTATCTTTGGGTTTAACAAATATTTAAGCAAACAAAAAAATTAAAAATAACTTGTCAGATTTGCCAATAAAGTTTTCAAATAATATGAAATAATATATATATATAAAAATACAGTGTTTCAACATCTCAGATGGAGATAAAAGACTTTAACCTGACTTATATTTATTACTAATAACTTATATTTATTGAATCTACCGCCAAATCTACATTTACCAATATCTACAATTCTTACAATATTCATATACCATATTATTTACATGGGTCTCCTTAAACCTTGAAAACCATATTACATACAGTACAACCATGGTATACAAGATCATTGTAAGAAAAAATAGTTAAAAAAATAATCCAATATCAATAAATTGTAGATGTGTTTTCCTACCTTTTTGTTTTATGTGAAGTTCTGGCCTGCAGTCATGCCGAACGGTGATACTTTGTTTTCCTTCATTAAAGACTTCTCTGTGTGCATGTGCTTCACTCACTGAAGCTTTAGGGTCCATGGGATGCATGGGGACATAGGCAGTGTCCCATTCATAGCTCTCATCCACAGAGTCTCTTGTAGGCCTAAAAACATGTTATAAAGGAAGTTTAAGGTTAAGTGTAAGTGGCCATTATCGGCACTGTAGGCTTTGGTTTACATGTTAAGAAGAAAAAGGTCAGTGTTGCTATTTAAAGTCACAAAGTCATCTGTCATCACACCACAACTTCTGTATCTTCCGGCCTTTGAAAAATTCTTTCTTGTATTCGTATATTATTTCTAACACCTGTTCAAAAATGTACATGTGTCCCATAGTGTGACATAGGACGTTTTTCCATTTTAGGATCTTGTTACTAAATAATTTCCATATTAACGCAATTAAATATACCCTTATTTAACCAAAATATATAAGAATATACAAAAAAAATATGATGTGATATCTTAAATAATACAATTCCCTATTAAGAAGAGCAGCAATCCTTAGGTATAATTCAATATTATTGCAATACTATCTGCCGCCGTCTTTATAAGATCATGTCTGGTGTTACGCTAAGGCTAAGAAAACAACCGCACCACTGCCGAGTCTGTAAATTGCCAATGCCAAATCCCTGGTAAACAAAACAAACTACTTAGAATTACAACTCGCTGGAAATCCTTTGTTCGAGGCTGCTGCTTATTGATCAGAACAGAAACCTGGCTACACGCAGATATAGCAACCCTAGCATGCGGCTATCAGAACAAAGGACTCTGGTAAAAGCAGAAGAGTGGGGTTCTGTGCTTGTGTATATGACCACTGGTGTAACAACGGGACAATCATTGATAAAAACTGTTTCCCTGATGATTGCCTACATGGCTACATTTTTAAACACCAGAACCTGTTTTCTTTCCAAACGAGAAACCCTTTGATGACCAGCCAAGTCTGCATGACTTGAGCTGAACAGCTTCTGTGACGACTTAAAAACAGCAGCAATGCTTTAGCACTGCTTCCAACCCCTCCCCTTCCCTATCTGGTTCCTGCACCACTCCACTCACTGTAACACAACAAGATTTGACAGGTGATCCTTGCAGTAATCCCCAGGAAGGCAGCTGGCCCGGACAGAGTACCTGCAAGGGGCTTAAGGCATGTGCCCCCCAGCTCCCCCTGATTTTCAATGCAATCTTCAACCTCTCTACAGCAAATCCTGTCTAAAATTTGCCACAATCATCACAGTATCAAAAAGTTTCCCATTTCCAACTTTAAGGAATATTGTCCTGTGTCCCACACTCTGGTTCTCCATTACATCAAAGACTGCCTCCCCACAGACCTCAACCCCAACCAGTTTGCATATCGTGCGAATAGATCAACAGAGGATCTTATCGACTTAGCTCTCCACTCTGTGCTGGGCCACCTGGAGCAGCAGCAGAGCAATGTTCGGATGGTCTTCATGGACTACAGCTCAGCTCAGCTTCAATACAAACATTCCAGACATACTCATCAGGGAAAAGGACATTCATGGCTTACCCCTCTCACAAGTGCCAGGACAGGAAACTTCCTCACAAACCGGCACCAAACTCTGAGAATTGGCCTACCCCTATCCTCCACTCGCAAGCTGAGCCTCGGCTCTTTACAGAGCTGTGTGCTAAGCCTCCTCAGGTACTTTCTCTACAACCATGACTGTAGTCCGTCCCAAGACAGAACTTATTATGAAGTTTGCTGATGACCCTCAGACTCAATGTGATGAAGTATCATACAGAGTGGAGGTCCTGAAGCTGGCAAACTGGTGGTCAGAGTATAACTGGATCTAAACACCAACTACTTCTGGAGGAACAGCAGATTGCTTTCATACTGCATCACAGCATTGTATGGTAGCTGTACCATGGCAGACAGCGAGAGGCTTCAGGGGACAGTTTAACAGCAGAAACATCATCAGCTGCCCTATTCGCTACCTGCTGGACAATTACACCTTCCGCTCCCTCAGCAGAGCTGAGACCATCGTTAGGACAGCTATCCCCTGTTTCTGAATTCTTAAACCTGTTGCACACTAAGCATTGGCTACAGTATTGCAAAGACACGGCTTAACAGAGGTTTGTAGAAACGGCTTGCATAAGACAAAAGGGTTTGGGGGAAGCCCAGTGTCTGGCTGACTGACCCGTAGTGACAGTACCCGCCTTGGTCCTCGCCTCTGGTCTCCCCATGGTTCTGTCCCTCCACCTATACTTTTTCACCGCCCTACTGGGCTTTTTCTTTGAGGGCGTCTAGAATCTGCCCTTAAGGGGGGGGCTCTGTTACGATTATGGAGATCACAGATAAGCTTATTCATCTGTGAATAACAACTCTCCGCATTCCCTTGTCATTTCTTGTTTGGATTACCTGTTTTTACCTGGACTGTTTATCCGTTTTGTTTTTGTTTGCCGCCTGCCCTGACCTCTGCCTGTGTATCATTTAAGATAGTTCTATGCCTGACTAGACCTATGCCTGTTTATCATTCGGTTTGTATTACTCTCAAACAATTCTATAAGGTCCCCAGTTCCATTCCAGGTATTAGCTGGGATTGTAAGTGGGAGAGTGAGTAACAAGCACTCTGCCACATTCAGTAACATGACTGAGGTAAGACCTTTGAATAAGAACCTCCAACTGCTCCCTGGGAGCCTTAACATACTGGCTGTTATGGGTTTAATGCAGAAACTACAAGAATCATGGCCTAGTGGTTAAATAGTTTGACTCCTTACCCTAGGGTTGCGGGTTCAACTCTCGAATCCTGCAATACCATGACAATACAGATGCCGCAGAGGAAACCAAGGTGTCAAAAATAACGCATTTTGGTTGAGTAACTACTGTGTACACAAAATATTAATAATTTTTATTTTCTGCATAGAACGTTTAGAAAAATTCACTCTCCAAGAATTTCATAAAACCATATCCAAAAACATGGTTCGATCTATGTTATTTTTCTAAAAGCCATTCCCACAAGAAGCAATGTCAGTCAAAAAAAATGTAATTTAAAAATTTACTGCGTGAGAAAGTTTATTCAGTCCTACCTTTCTTGTTCTTGTAGGGCTGCTTCATCCCTGTCGCTGTCCTCAGTGGTTTCTGGTGAGCTGGTGAAAGGCGGGCTGAGAGAGAACTGTCTGCTGTTCATGCTTCCTCTGCCACTACTCTGACTTGCATAACTCCTATAACTTCCATCTGTCTCTGAACTCTTCCTGTATCTGTTTATTTCAACATCCACCTCCTGCCCTTCTTCATCCACCTCTCTCTCAACATCTTGTCTCGGATTCCGGCTCTCAGACTTTAGAGAGGGGCAATAAGACCCTCCCATTTGACCCCCCCCATTTGGGGATTTAGAGATGGGATTCTTTAATTGACGTACTGAATGAGTATCCAGCTGACTTCTTTTCGACTCACAAGCCAAAGATGTCCCAAAAGGGGACTTTGTAGAATCTCGACCTTGTCTCAAGGAGTCAATCCAGGCATCTGGAGGTAAAAACTGTTCCTTGTAGTTTCTTGAGTCTAAACTATGAGTGCTCCTGTGACGATTCCAGCTGTGTGACCCCCGACTCTTCCGATGCAGTGTCATAGAATGATCCATCGGAGGCAAAGATCGATTCAACCTTTCCTGGTGTCTTCTTGAACCCACGTTTCCGGACTCTATCTTTTGCTCTATTGCTCTGTCTCTTTCAAGTTCTGATAACCTTGGTCTGTTGAAGTCAAGTGTCTCATAGCTGTGTTCTAGTAAAGACCTTGAAAATGTCTTCTTGTCAAGTTCGGGTCCATCCACACTCACCTCGGAAAAATCCCCAGTTTGATTTATTTCTCTGGGGCTTCTTGCCATTCTCCTGCCCCGGTGATCGTCAAAAGATGGACGTATATGCAGGTCGAAATATTGTTGACTGGAGCTGTTTGGACTGTAGACTATGTGAGGTTTGGTAGTTTCACCTTCAATGGATTCGTCTATCACCCTACCGACACTTGAATAAACAGGCGTCCTGCTTCGCCTCCGGTCCAATGTGTATGATTTGTGCCGTTCGCCTCTGTCTAGACTTTTGGATCTTTGGTAATTAGATCTTTGGATTGAATTATATTCATGTGGATTTTGTCTATATTTTATTTCTTTTCCCTGTAGGGGCACCAAGCTAGCAGTTGAAATCCTGTGCCGTTCTTCCCATGGAATACAAGAAGCAGATCTTCCCTTCAAAGTGTTGGTACTCCCAGGCAAGAAACTATGTCTCAGTGCATGATATGTAGGTGTTGAGGATTCCCTACTTTTGCAAATGTCTCCATATTCGTCAAGTGTTCCCTCATGGCTGACAGTGTACTTGCGCAGTTCCCTTTCGAGTTCCTCTCTTTCCCGTGCCAGAGTTAGACAGCGACTCAAGTTTCCTTGTTCCCTCTCGTGCTCCATCTGCAAAACCAAGGTACTGGCTGCAGACTGGACGTTACCTTGTTTAACATGACTTACAGTGCTTTCTGAATGAGGATAGAAAAAAGAGCCGCTGCTTTCAGACAACAAGCTTCTTTGGTCTGGTTCCCCCACAAACTCTTGTTCCAGAATGGGCAGGTAATGGCCGTTCAATGACAGGTGTTTAGCCATAGCCCTTGTCCTGCTGGAGGCAGGAATATCGGATCCAAAAGGTGGAAGATCTACGGAAAGAACAAACGCAGGCTTTTTTCTGTCATCTCGGTAGGATCTTAAGGACTGTGATTTTTGGATTCTCCTGTTTCCTTCTAATGACCGATGAGAAGTGTGACTCGGGATTCTCTTTATATGAGAACTGGCAATGCTTTCGTTTTCACAAGGTTGGATGTTGAAGCGTCCGTCAGGTCCTCTGTGGATTAAATCCACGGAGGTTGTAGCAGCAAGCAGTCCCCGTTGGAGGTGGCTCTCAGGAAGAGATTGATGGGATGGAGAATTGGCTTGGGGAAGATGATGTTGTCTCTGACCGTGAAAATCACTGCGCGCCGACTTGTCAAGGGATGAATGGCCAGATGATGTGGAGGTAAGGGACAGCGGACGGGCTGGGAGGAGTTTTTGCGTTAAGGTGTTGTCAGGGCTGCAAGGGTTGAGGAGAGGAATTTAAACATGTTAAAATGAAAAAAATTGAAAAGGGAAAGGTAATATGAAGCAGATAGGTTCACTTACTCCACAGGTGGGTTCTTATGTATGGCTGGAGGGAGATCTGAAACAATGGAACCAGTTTTATATGAGGATGTTGATAAATGGACAAGCATGAAGAACAACAGAATTTTGACATTTTGAGAGCCTCCTCTAAAGTAGATACATTAGGGAAACTGATAGGTGTTCATTCAAGCGCTGTTTCTTTACCCTTCGTGTTCTGTCTGCGTCTAGGCCCCCTTTTGAAAAAAACGATGCAAGCTATTGCCAGGATCAGGAGAAGAATGATACAAAGGAGTCCGACCCCACCCATGACACCAACCAACAGCTGGTCAGAAAAGTCTAGGTGGCGGGAATTAGCCAGATGCATGTCCATTCCTGTAAAATTAAAAGGAATTAGAGGTGCAAATAAAAAAATGCAAATCCTGACAACTACTGTAAATAGGGAAACACAGCTAAACAGAACGGAAACTCAATGAACTAAAACACTGACCAATGGTGGAGACACTGATGGATGGACTGGGCATGCTCAGCTGATCTTCATATCGAGAGAGAAGCCTGAGTTCATACTTGCAATCCTTTGAAGAGATGAAATCAGTGAGGGAGAGAAAATGATAAAGTGAGAGTCAAGTAAAAAAAATGTGAAGAGAAGTTGCATCTATCAAACCTTCAGAAACAGCAAGCTGACTGATTTATGTAAATTGAAAACCTTTAGATCTCGTCTTATACGTTGCTCACCTTACATAACCCCCGAAGAAAGATTTGACTCTTGTTTGGACTAATGTCCTCTTTCAGATTATTCCATTCCCCTCCTTCAAACCGTGACTGGACGACAAAGCCCTCAATGGGTAGAGACTGAGGCGCTGACCACAACAAAAGAAATCCTTCTGAACTCTGATTTAACGAAAGAATTTTAGGTGCTTCCAGCTTGGTGCTGACTGAAGATGCATCTGTAAAGGAGTAAAATGTTGAATAAGAGAGGCGTTTAAAAGAACAGCTTGGTTTTATTCAATTACCCTTAGCACGCAGTCAGCAAACAGATGGCATAATATTCACTTATATCGGCACGAGGTAGGCAGCTGAGGGTTAAATGTGACGGTAACACAACCCTTTCAACAAATATTTTCTTAATACAACTTATATAAAACAAAATCCAACAAATTGTTGAACGTTCTGTAAAATTTTTATGTAAATTAATATTAATTGAATATAATATTAATTACTTTAATAGCCGCTAACCAGACCGATAAGCAAACATATACCAAGTTAACTACAGGCCAACTGCACGTGTCCGATACGACCTTTTAATCCAATTCATCAGATTTTTAAAGCTTTTTATTCAAAGCTAATACACACCCAGAGTTTTACTAGTGGCGATGTCACTGAAGGGTCCGCTGCCTATTTTGTTTTGGGCAACAACTCTAAACTGGTACTCAGTATCAGGAAGTAAATCGGTGACTAACGCACTAATCCCAGCAGACACGACAGAAAAAAGTGTCCATTCCTGCTTATCCTCCTTCTTTACTGCTGACATCTGCTTGTACCTGCACAGAGGAATGATGGTTTATAACGGTAATGCTCGTTCCCATGCTGATAACCAGAACTCAAAACATTAAAGCAGAAAAGCAACAGAAAAGGCAGGAACATACAAAAATGTTGTAACAAGATACCAACCAGACAGTGAACGTCTGTGTGTATCCTCCATCAAAGCCGGCCACCCAGGACACATTGGCCTTGTTAAATCCCGGGATCACAGACACTGAGGAGACTGCATGGGGACTTGTACCTGTGAGTCGAAAGTGATGAGAAGTGAAATGTGTGACAAGTGAAGTGCGACAAATGTGTGACACATGAGGAGCGACAGCGAGCAGACACCACACTAACCGGGATTAGGGCTACTTAGTTACTTAGTTACTTTATGTCACATATTATAACATTTTTATAAATGTATTTATTTTGAAAATATAACATGATAATATGAGAATGCTCCTATTTGATTCTTTTGTCTTATAATTTTAAATGTAAATATTTTTCAGGACAAATAAACAAGTATTAACATCAAAGTACATACATTTAATGAAACAACAAATATGCATGGATAATCACACTAAAGCTCTTGTTAAACAGACTATACACACAAATCTGCAACTACACATTTTATGAAATGTTTTACATTACGTGACGCAATAAATAAATAAATAATTCACCCAAATAAATTCTGTCATCTTTTCCTCAACTTTGAGTTGATTCAAATCTGTATAAACTGTAATAGTTATATTGAAAAATGCTTACAACCAGACACTCCTTGTACGCCATTGACTACCATATTAAGAAAAACAATTCATTATTTTTCGTTCTGTTGAACACAAAATAAGATTATCAAAAAATTTATCATTTTGACCACTATGGTAGTCAATGGTGTCAAAGAACTATTTGGTTACAACCATTTTTCCAAATATCTTTCTCAGTCTTCATGAGAACAAAAAAATAATGACAGGTTTGAACGACAGAACGATAACAGAATTTTCACTATTGTGTCATCACTTTAAGTAGCCATTAACACAGGAAGCATCTCACAGTAATGCTTTTAAACTATATGTTTGCAATCCGTATAAGATTGTGAGTGCTGCATATCAGGTATGGGTTAACAGAGATATATATATTCTTACCCAGAACAAGAACTGATGTTCTCACAGAGACGGTAGCCACTTGGTTCTTGGAGCTGCACTCCCACTCCCCCTGATGGTCTTTATTGAGTGGCTGCAGAGCGAGTGAGCCTTCCGCTGTCACAGTGAACAGCATACGAGTGGAAGTCCCGACCTAATGCATCGCAATAAAAAAAAACGATTTCAATCTGCAGTTGGATATTTTATAATAAAACTGTCATTGAAGGTAGATCTCCATTGCTTTGTGTAGGAAAGATGGGGATGTGTGTAGGAAATGCCAGGGGATTTAAAACTGGTGTCCAGGGACCGGTAGTTAATTTATAACTGTTTCGATACATTTTTGAATGTTTTATATATTTCTAGTTAGCTTTTCTCATTACAGTAATATTAAAATTAAATTTGCTACACAATAATGAACTGACAATTTCTTCAGTATACAACCAATATAACTCAATAATAATATATATATAATATTTCTCATATTCTTTTACCAACTGTTTATCTAATATAGTTCTTCTATGTTATGCATCTTTGTAAAATATAAAGTTAAATACTGTATATAACGTTAGTTGGATATGTATTTTAGGTAGAGGCTCTTTATGAAAAGTTCAACATATTTGGGGTGCCTTGGCATAGTAAAGTTTGTAAACCCCTGTTTTACTCAGAACATATTTAAAAGATTGTTGCCAACCAAATCACCTACATAAGGCCCATATTAACTTTCATGTATAGGAACAAAACCAATGAGACATTTCACAAAATATCTTCCTGAGCATCTTTAATGTGTGATCTCAAACTAAAAAACATCTTATTATTGTTTACTCACTTAAGCAAAAACCCAGAAGATTACAAAGCGGTCCAGCACTGTCCAGTATAACTATATCTAATAGCTTCAGTCATTTATAAGAATCCTGTTTTATTGTTTATTTTGTGTCGGAAAAAAAACAACAATAAAAAAACAAAGACAACCATCATTCTGACAAGCAAACTAAGTGTGATCGCTTAAGAGTATATGTTGAATGTCTATGCCATTCACCTTTTTCCATAAGACTTTTGGGGCCGGGTTCCCATTCATCTGACATGGAATAACCAGCATCTTGCCCACGTCCTGTCTGTACTCCTTGATGGGTGACACTTTGAATGATGGAGGATCCTAAAAAGATAAATGGTTTTAATTAATGTATCTAAACATTCAATACGATTAACATGTTTCATTTGTGTATGAAAAATTGGTCAACTAAGTGATTTTTAAAAATATATATTTCAATTCAAACCTGTAGCATAACGGTTGTGGGCTCTGAAGGCCCCATCGTCCCGAAGCTGTTGTAGGGAGTGCACGTGTATACGCCCGCTGCGTCATCATTGGCTGTTGCCATCACAATCGATCCAGTAGAGGTAAGCGTCCATCCAGGATACTGGGGAGAGAGTTTTCTTGTAATTCGAGAGTTTCCGGAACGGTTTTATACAAAGGGGGTTTTGAGTGAGCACAACACGATATTACAGAAGAAAATCAATATGTCAAACCACACTGAAATCTACAAAGCACTTGCAATAAGTGTAGAGGTGACTTTATAAAAGGATCCATTTATTTTTTTGGATAGCAAGAAAAAGAAACATATGTTACACACCATGCCTAAATCCAGCGGGTTTCCATCCTTTGTCCAGTCAACATGTAATAGTGGTGGCTCAGCTCTGAATGGACAGGATATTACACCCTGCATGCCGGTGGCGAGGAACGTCAGTTTGGGCATGTGCATCACCTGCGCTGGGTCTGTGAAAACAAGACATAACTGATCACATACAACCACACAACATGTAGTAAACATCATTCACTGGTTCACAAATGCATATGTTAGCATAATGCAGAAAAAAATTTAATGTAAAAGATTCTATATTCTATGGCAGTTTCTATATTCAACAAAAATGTTAACTAACTTAAAATGTTTTGCATTGATTTCACATGTGTAAAACGCCAAAGGACATTAATGATATTATACAAACATAAATTATATTATAATTATAGTCAAATATTGATTTATTTCTTGTATTATTAAATATTTAACATTGGTTTGAAATAAATTATATTATATTTATATTAAACAAAATGTTGCATCAAAATGGTATAATATTCAAATCCATTTCTAAAAACATATTGAGTTCATAATCAGTTTATTCATCTTTATGTTAAAAAAACCTGCATATCTTTATTCTCTCAAAGTTTTGTGTTTATAATGAAATAGAACGGTGGCCAATGTGATTTGGTTATTTATATACTTCGAAATAAAAGTTTTGTATTTTTTCATATTTGCATTTAGTGTGTGAAAATGCTGAAACAACAACACAAAACACCTACGCTGCACAGTGAGCATGGCCGAGGCGGAGGGAGGGGCGGGCAGTCCGTTAGTTGGCGTGCAAGTGTAGTTCCCAGAATCCCCTGGTGTCAAGCGCGATATATGAAGTGTGCCATCCACTATGACTTTAACACGAGACTTCAGAGACCTAAAACAAACACATATCAATGCATGACACTGTTTTTTTCAAACTGCAAAACAACAGGGAGAAACTACTCTTTACTCACTCAATATGATAAATGTCTTCTCCATTTCGTTGCCACACATAGGTCATGTTAGGTGGGTCGGCAGCTGCCTGGCATTTCAACTTGGCATTCTGGTGAATGTTGAGAATGGTGTCCGTTGGAGGATTAAGAATCACTGGAGGACCTGTTATTAAAACAGAAAGGAATATTAATACTTGAAACAAGTTCACACACGGTTGACATTTTTCATAAGCTACTAGTGCCACTAGATGGCGAAATCTGATCAGAAATGCTCAGCTGAAATAAAAGCACATAAGTCTTCTTAACAGCAATTGCATTTAATTAATAGAAAAATGGAGCAGATGACCCGTAACCTGTTACCTAGGGGATACAAATAATGACTTACCAATGACTTTAAGCACTGTGATGTGAGTTATTTCTCCTTCTGTATTGGAGACTTGGCACTTGTAAAGGCCCCTTGCTTCTCGACTCAAAGCATACACGGCGAGAGTTCCATCCATGATCTACAAGACAAAAAATAAGAATAAGTATAGAGACAGATATTAACAACTTAATATTTAAAGAGTTCAATTTCAAAAATAAAAAATCCTTTTATATCACTTTTAAACTGTGCGTTTAAAAAATTATAAATCACACTTTTTTATTATGCAATAATAACACATTTTTTTATAAGCAATATTTACTAAAAATACTAAATAACTGATAACATACTTAAACTAATACAAATAAAACAATATTTTTTGACAATTAATACAATATCTAAATATAGAGTGCTTATTACGTGGTTAAATCAGGATTCATTTTCTCTTTCCTACAATTATTATATAAATTAAATTTATTCAAGAAATATAAAATAGGTATGTTTAGGCATAAAAGAAAAATGATAAGATGTGCCACGGGTAAGTTTTGATTTGTTTTAAGAATGATCTGTCTTAATTTAGAATTATCTTTATCCTATGCTTTGTTTATATCCTGGGTTATTCTGCTTAGTTCTGCTTATTAGGAAAACTAAATAAATAAATATTAAGTCCTCTGATTTAAGACTTTTTAGATATTTGTACTAGAAAGGTAGTAAAATCAAGTGGAAAAACAGAAACCTTGTGTGCATAACATGCTTTCATTGCATATGTGATTGTAATGTGACTGTAATGCTGATTCCATTCAATCAAACTTGACAGACGTGTGCAGCTATTAGTCTCTGTTGGTTATGTTTTGGGTTAAAATTAACAACAGAAAATCCAATTTAAAAAGAAAAAATATTACAGAATCTGTATATCATTTCATGGGCTTTTATGTTCAAAATACCTGGTTGATTTAAATCAACTACAGTACTATAAAACCCCCACCTTCAGATTGTGTTGTGATGTGATTTGGACTCCATCTTTGGACCAGGTGATTGTGGGCGGTGGGTTTCCAGTGGCAGCGCACTTCAAGGTTACGGATCTACCCACAAATACTTCTGTGGCAGGAGGTGGGGTTTCGGTAAACAGGGGTGGTGCTGGAAAATAAAATAACCAAAGGACAGTCATAAAATGAAGAGCTTTTTTCCAAAATGCTATTAATCCGCTTTAATAGTTTTATGAAAATTTAACTTTTTCCAGACATTTATTTTGTAAATATTGAATGTATTGTGTTAAATGTTATGAATTAAAAGTTTGTTTATTTCTTTATGAAAACTCTACAAATCCATCACAAAAAAAAATGTTTTCTGTCTTTAAAAAACAAGAGAAAACAAACCAAGAGAACATGCAACATTCAAAATCAGGGTTGCATTCTATATATGAATATTTATTAAATAAATGCAAATTTTCTACCCCCAGATTTAGATTTAACTGGCTCATCTAGGCCATCAAATGTGTTGTTAGAATTTAAAGACTCATTTTTTTTCTCATGCTTTAAAGCATCGCCATGTTGGATTGCATCAAATTCACAAATTCTGATTGGTCGAGAGGCTAAAAACAGGTTCAGATTTACAGCAGTTTTATACATACATAGCAGTTTGGAAAGGAACTGCATCTTTTGGTACATTCTAAACAAGAAAATAGTGATTTGGCATAAAACATTGATGAATGATCTAATTAAGACTCACGTGCCTGACTAATTGATATCTTTCTTGTTTTAAATGATTCATCTAAACTACTTTATACACCATAACACTGTCAGATTTCAGGTAATACTGTAAGCATGGACTTCATGACATTGTTTACTATGGCTTTATTGTAAGTCACAGATGAGGATTCCGCCAGATGCTCTTTCTACTCAAGCGGTCTGTGTCTTTAACAACACTGGTGGAAAATGACCCTAACGTCATCATACGATTCCGAGTTACTCTCCATCGATCAAACCTTACTCCAAGGTGCGGCCGACAGAGATGAAGCTGTTTTTCTAACAGGTGCACACGGAACAACATGGTAACAGGTGCATGGGGTGTGTATTCATTCATTGTTCATTGCGTGTGTGTACAGAGTTGTGTTTGAGCTGGAGACTAATGGGATGAACATAATAGAACTGTCCGAAGGATCTGAATGTTTTGATGGTTCAGATTTCTGTTGATTACATGATCTTGTTGAATATGGCGAGCCCTCACCTGTTACGGTGAGGAACGTCCAGCTTCCGTTGCTCCTGGACTCATCTGTGGTTTTATCCAGTGGAAGAATGCGGCACTCGTACCAGCCTTCATCGTCCATGAGAAGATCCCTCACCTGCAGTGATGTGCCCCCCACGAGAGACACTCGACCTGGACATGATCAAGAGAGAGGAAGAGTCAGATAACTGATAATTAAACAACACTAGAGGGTGTTGAACGACGTGTTATACTGCGTGTACCATCACGATCCCAGCATGTGGTTTATCCCCAAACGTACCTATAAATGCTGATCTCATTCACAAGGAGGCAAGGGTCAACTGCAATAGAATTGTTGCTGTCTTTTAAGGATAGTTCAGGCAAAATAAGAATTTTCCCTTGTCAATTTAAACCTGAATGACTTTCTGTCTTTGGAACACAAAAGAGAATATTCGGAAGAATGTTACTAATTGAACAACAGCATGAAAAATGTCATTGTTTGTTTACCAGCATTTTTTAAAACATTTTTGGTTGTGTTCTGCAGAAAAAGCCATAAAGGTTTGAAATTACACGTTTTTTTATTTTTAGAGAGAGGTGTTCCATTAAGGCAGAAAAATAAAAATAAAATTTGCAGAGTACTGGTTCAAGGTTTAGCGATTCTAGTGTTTTTCATGATCTTAAAACCTCGTCAAAACTAAAGGCATATGCTTAAAAATGGTGTTTAAAAATGATTTGGTAGACCAAACAAAATAATTTGCTTCAACATATTATTATTAAAGTACTTTATTTATGCATGACTTGGACTAAATATCAAAGAATGTTTGTGGATTTAAAGTTAACTCAATATAATGAATATAATAAGACAAGATTTATTTTCAATTTAAAGTGATGGTTCACGCATAATTGTCAATTCTTTCATCATTTACTCATCCTCTTGTCAATTTAAACCTGTTTGACTATCTTTACTCTACAGGACACAAAAACTGATACTTTAAAAGTTATGCTAACCGAAACTACTCTTTTCTTACATAGATTTCAACCAACATTCTTCAAAATATCTTTTTTTAAAAGTCATATAGGTGTAAAGAATTAAAGGATTTTTATTTTAAATTTAACATAACACTAATAGAACTAATTCCCAATCTACATTTGTGTTTTTCTATAGTTTAAATGCATTTACTATTATTCTTAAATTTGGAAAATAAAAAAAAAATAGTCCCACACTAATTAACTTAACAGGGAAAACTTTTATTTTGATTATTTTATAGTAAATGCTTAAAGTAATGTAAACTTAAAATAATTAAAGCTGCATTATTATTGGTTATTTGTTAAAATCAGCTATTTCATTACGCAATTGTAACTTACTAATAGTTCCTTATTGTAAAGGGTTATCAAAAATATGAAAGTGATATATGAATAGGTTCCATTTCTTACCATAAGGTCAAATTTCAACATCTAAATTCAGAACGTCTAAATTCATAAACATTTATTGATGAACATTTAATTGGTATTGACTGTATATATGCTGTAACAACATTTAGCGGATTTTCACTTAATATGATTATAAACTAATGCACATGTTAGTGAACAAGACCTTTCTGTGAAGTGTTACCGAAAAACTACATGAAATATGCACATTGTATACATGAAATAACACATAGGATCAAATAAACAACATATTTAACTTATATAGTACGCATATAGAGGAAGTGTTCAGTCTTTGAAACTGTAGCTCTAAGTTGCCTGGTGACTGCACCCTATGGTGATGATGTTTGCTGACTCAACACCCCCTCCCTCTCTCTCTCTCTCTCTCTCTCTCTCTCTCTCTCTCTCTCTCTCTCTCTCTCTCTCTCTCTCTCTCTCTCTCTCTCTCTCTCTCTCTCTCTCTCTCTCCTCTCTCTCCCTCTCTCTCTCGTCCTAATTCAAAAAAAGCTTTTCAAATTCTTTGTCTTTCTCTAACTTTGAACTTTGTAGCCATTTAAAGGGCCCTGTGGTTACGATCTTCACCACAAGAACCACATCAAAGATAAAAACGGCCTTGAATTGAAAATCCATCACACGTAAAAACCTGCGCACAGCCGGCGCATGACGTAAAGCTATGATGTGCAATCATTAACCAAACACCCGAGAGGATTGGTGTGTCTGTGGAAACAGAACAGAGATAACAGCTGGGAGGATCGCCGGCCCATCCGACCGTGTTTGTTTTGGCCGTACGGAAGCCAGGGGTCAATAAAAAGGGACACAGGCAGCATCCCGTGGGATTGGGGCCATATTGTGTGTTCCTGACCAACCCCAACACCCGGAATATAAGCCTGCACTAAAATGTTGCCATGGTGCCAGTGGTGTGGATTTGAATTTAGTCGCCATGGCCACCGGGATTAAAATCAGCTCGGGGCGGGATTTAGGAGGAGGTTAAACTCTCAAGTTACTTCACGCTCCTGGAAACAGCCGGAGAAAAGTAAACTGTTTGTTTTGAAATGTCACACAAAAGCGTATGACGGAGTAGAGAAGGGAATGGACACGGAATGGATCACATTTTTTATGCTTTTCTGGAGAGAAACGTGATTTAAATGATGATTTGAATAGAGAGGAAAGACTTGTGCTTTGAAAGCAAAGCTTAGGTCTTCTTAATAGTGTCTTGCTGGTTTGGATATTTAAACATAATAAAAATAAGCAATTATTGAAGACATGGAGATATTAAAGCAATTAAAGAAATTATTACGTAACATATTTATATCATGTTTCTTTAAAAAGTTATTTCCACTTTGCCTCTGTTTTGTGTATTTTATTTCAAAGACATTTACATAGTGTTTAGTCTTTCAAAATTATATCCTTTTTTTCACATCTATTAAACGATCATTTCCTTTTATAAAAAAATAAAAACTTGTGCATAGACTGATATTTTCTATTGTTTAGACTTAATAAACAAAGGCATTAGTCCAATAAAAAGAGATGATTTAGTTAATTCGTAGGGATGTGGGATTTTTACTAAATTGCGGTTTGATTTGCATTTTTGCTAAGCGAATTGAAGCTTCCACTCGATGTTGTAAAAATTACTTTAAGCAATAGCTATTCGCAGAATGGCGATCTGAAGTTATTTTGCGCTTGTACGACTTGAATGTTTTCTTCCTCGTGGCGTTGAACAGAAGTTCACCACAGGGGAGTAGGCGGTTTGTTGACGCAACACTAGAAACCTAAACCCGGTTATTCTGGGATTTTAGATATGTTGGCATTGTACAACATTTAAACTCTTCCTCTATCGGTGAGTTGTTAGTTAATGCCCAAAACAACCTTTCTTTTCCCTTTCTAAATGACGATTTTTACTTTAATTTCATAAGTCGCTTTCAAATGTCAAACTGCGATGAGATTCCGATCGATTGCCCTCCTATTTATTCATAACGAGAACATTCTCTGGGCGTTTATGTCACATTCATAACACAAAAGTCACATCCCTAAAGCTGAAATGTTCCATATTGAAAAATGATGAAAACACAGCTAAATAAAAACCATTTATAGTTATTCTAATACATCCATGATAAAACACAATCTGTGCATCCACCTGTTTACTTGGTCGGCTGCGATTCCTTTTGTGTTTTCACACGCAAGCATTAACTCTTGTTTACTTATGACTGACTAACTGTATCCCACTGAGCCCATCCTGGTCGTACAAACAGCCTCTCGTTCCGTTGCTTAGTCAAGCCTCAAGAGAGACTAATATTAGGCTCCTTAATGTATGAAGCAACATATGGTGTTATTTGAATCCAGTGGAATACTATGGTAAAATATAGTCTTGTTTGAGAATACAAAGCAAAGACATTGCAAGTATCTTGCACCCAAAAAAATCCAACCCCTATCTTTTTCAGTTATTCAAACAGATGGTTTGTATTACTAACCACTTCCACCCTTGAATGTTGGTAATGTTATGAGTTACGTCTGGGCATTATCTCTATCAAGTGCAATGACTCCAGGCTATGAAACCTAAAGAGCCTGTCTTCCCTTCACCTCATATCCCTGAGACATTGTGTCACTCTTGGCCCTGGTTTCCCAGGTAGGGACTCCTGTTTCAGCTCGGGAAAGCGTGGCCTCGGGTTTCACGGCGCAGCCGTCATCAGTATTCTGGCCATTGTGCTTTAAGACATTGTTATCTTTTGAAATTTGAGTCATGCTGGGACCATTCTCGATGGGACCGGAGGAGCACCCTTTAAAAAGGATTGAAGAGCTTTTACTTGATTGAGTTTGTGAATGGCAGCAGAAGGAGGGGAGGGTGGACCTTTGGAGTAAGGGTCTTCAGAGATGCATTGAACTTAAAATTATTAGTTCAAAATGCAATGAGAAATACACATGAGCCTTTGGCCCAAGGACAAGGGATTTAAACCGAGCTCTTAACACGTTTTACTGTTTTTAGTATACATATTAAAAATATAGTTTTAAAAAATATATGAACTGAAGGTCCACTTAATGAAATCCGAAGGCATGTAGAGGTGAGGTTACCAATTGCAACCAACGGCTCAGTCCACCACTCCTCCTTTTTGAAACACCAAGGTGGCTGTGGAAGGACTCATTCCATCAGTTTAATGAAAGAAAGTCAACTGCTCTCAGTTCGGGGTGCAGGGTTTCTTGTGATCTAGTTAAAAGTATACCAATATGTACACCATGACACCTTGTGCTTTTCGTTTTGTAAGCTTCAACCGTCCTGGCTTCTCCAGAGTGGACACATGAGAAACTATTTAGCCCAAGGGGATGAAATTCACACTTGGTTCACCCTCCACCTATTCTCGCGTAGCACCCGACCCCCATCTGCAGTTTCCCAGATCTGTGTGTTAACTGAACAGAAAGTCCCGGCTTCACACCTTTTGTTCTGACTCTTTGTTTCACCTCACACAAGGCTTTTCTTGCTGGTTTGTTCTTGCTTTACATGGGCTTATTCTTTCACTCTTTCACATGTCAAGGAACAAGAACGGAACCAAGAATACATTTAACATGGTGGAGTTTGGATTCACTAGTTCTTAAAATGCTAAAAAAACAAATGCGGTGCTTTTATTAAACAAACATTTTTCTTATTGTCGGTTAAGTTCATTTATTTGTATTATCAATTTTTGCTGATGCCGTGCATTCCCACATCGTGCCATGCAACAGGTGCACCACTGACTTTAAGAATGCGCAAGGGGATGCATGGCAATCATGCATAAACTGCGATGTCTCCGGCTCTCTGTCTGGGAGGCAAAGATTCAACAGAGCACATAAAGTTGCTGAGTTACCACGGCAGTCTGTTTCACTCTTAATTCGAGCTGTTTTTGAGGTAATTTCAGTTCTTTTCCCTATAGACACCCATTGTATCGCAGCTGCCAGGAACACAATAGGGACTTCAGCAATAAGGAGCGGTAGAAACCAGCAGGTCGAGCAGCACACAAAAGGACACAGTTACTGTAAACTGAGATGCAATGCCAGCTCAGATGAACCAAAGAGGCCTAAAAAGGCTCACGAAACGTTTCTAAAGCTGACTGAACTCACCATCGTAGCTGGGATGCACGCGGGGGTCATGGATTCCGAACTGGATGAGGATGGGGATGTCGTAGCCCTGACGTACCCACTCGATGACGTGCTGGGAGGCTGAGATGTCTATGCTGGGATCGGGCAGATTGCACGATAGTATAGCAGTTTCCTCTGTCCTTGCACGGACGAGTAAAGTGTTGGCGCTTGTGTGACCTGAGACAATGAGACGCAGATAAAATATAAACGACAAAATATTGGGGTTTCTGAAATTTATACGGAAACATTCATGTTAGTAAAACCTTATCCTCAGATCCCTAAAATGCATGTAAACAGACAGCCAAAATTCATCTAGTGGTGTACACGTACCCTTAGGGTTGGGTTTGTAAAATTAATTTATATGAAACAAATGTAGACTTTTATTGAAAACAAATGTCGGAACAAGTATGACTACTTTAAAAGTACTTACTGAAAAGGCACAGTAGGGAAACAATGATGACCTCCAACAGTGGAAGAGTCTTGGGTGTCATGATGGGTATTCATACAGACTCACATATCTCTGTACCTAAAGAACATCAAAGATCACAGATCAAACAAAGCCATACAAACCCTAGAGAAAGCATTGTACCAAACATCCATTCTCATGTCCCAAACATCTCCACACAACCTTTTCATGTTCACGCTACTTTAATCTCTTAGAAAATAGTGTGACATGTCATGTACTCGATGTATCATTGAATCAAACGTATCCACTTTGTTAGTAATCAGGCAATATGAATGTGATATAACCTGCTATTACATGCACTCTCTTTTTTTATTGCAGAACGATGCAAAATGAAGAATTTGCATGATTTCTCTCTTGCAGCTCAAATGTAAGAGCATTGTGCTAAGTTCGGTCCCGCATATTGAAAATTTTAATACTATACATGAAATATCTTACATATTTAAAAGTTGGCTTTAGAATCAACAATGCTTACAACTCTCTCGATTTATCCATAGGCTCAAATTTCAGTGTGATATAGCAAACATTAAATAAGTACATAAATAAAAGTAATGTCATTGATGACATTATGCATATTAATAAACATGTTTTAGCTATCACAATAATATTTCTTTAGCCCTGGCACTCATGCGGATGAAGTCTCATCTCATGATGGGCAGTATTACCCTAAAACATTTGTACAAATAGTGATTCGAAAGGTAAAGAACCTATGATTAAATTTTTTCAAGAATGTTCAACTTCAAGGTTCCAGAAGCATTTCTTTCTTACTTACAGTCTACATTTATAGTCTTTGTAAGGCTTAATTCTTTAACAATAAAGAAGCTATTCTAAAACAGAAAGATTATTTGGATGTCAAAGGTTCCGTATTGATCCGCGGCCAAAATGTTTTTCGATGGCTTTATATTTAGGTTAAATTCATATTTAAGAACTTTCTGAATATTTTATACCACTATAAATATTGAACATGTCAAACATTTTGAATACGCAGGACAAATTCAATGTATTTTCTTCATTTCTGTTGAAACATCATCCCTAATCACTTTTTTTTAAACAGTGATAAAAAATTGCTTTAATTGACCGTTACCAATTATTGGCTGGTATGTTGGTACATCTCTTTTTAGACCCATTAACTACTTCAAACTAAACCAATAGTAACACTACATCCAATGCTATTTGTTACCATTAGTAAATGCATTAACTAAACATAAAATAACCAGAAATATTGTTTTTCAGCATTTATTACAGTAAGTTAATGTTAAATCGTTATTTATGTTACTCCATGGTGCATAAAGTTAACAGTTGCAACCTATAATATAAAAAAAGTTAAGAAATTCAACTGTTTTGTAAAGTGGTACCAAAACAAGTATCACTAACTTGGATCACTAACCAGACAACTTGTGGTCAAAAACCCTGTAAATACTAATGCATAGTATGACTCGTGCAGGGCTATATTTAATGCAAAGTTAATGCTCGTGTTGGCTCCCCATCAGCACACACAGAGCCAGCATTACGCATCAGCGCACAATGCAAATGCTTGCTCATTACTGCCATGCGATGAGGCCGAAAGCTATTCTTAAAGCCTTCTAAAAGAGGTCCCGGGGCAAGCCCAAGGGTCACGCATTTCTCACAGAGCGTTTGTGTGCTGAAAGATTAATTGTGATTTAGTAACTCGAGAAATTATATAGTACTTTTTGGTTTAAGCAGGGTGTGTATAAAGAAAAATGCATTATTGTGAATGCAGGTAAACCGGTTATTCTCTAACAAAAGCTGGCGGGTGCTTTGCCACTGTTTACCACCTGTCAAAAGACATACAACACCACTAGACAGGCTAGACCAAAGTCCCACATCATTTAGATTTACTGTCGTAGTTTCAGCAGTAAAATCCTATTTATTAACCTTTGAGGGCGAGGGTTAGACCGAGAGAGGCGAGTGTTTCTCGGAGCGCTGTCTGGAAATGACACCACGCTGAGCTTGTAAGATTTAGGAGAGGGACCACATTGTAGTTTATGCTAATTCTAAGTATTAAAAGAATATAATTGACAGTGCTGATTGATTGTTTTATCCATTTGCAGGCTTTTCAAAAAATCCCAAACTTCACAATCTGTCTGTGTGTATAAATCACATACTTAACCGAGAGCGAAAGCTAAATATGGATTTTTAAGTATGATTAGGGGTCATTTGATTTCTCATATTTGACTTGTTAATACAATGGATCAATGTTGAGTAAACACGCATAATGATTTAACTCAAACATGTTCTTAAAATGAACAAGCTTTTTCGAGATCTAACATAAGTGATAATAAGGGAGTGTTCGGTTTATAGAGCAACAAGGAAATTCTTCATGTGTGACTCGAGTGATTTGTAAATAGAAAAAGTCTGGACATGAAGGGTGCTGCTCTCGCGAAAGGGTCCGAGCAGTAAAGTAATAAAACCAATCCACAATGTCCCTTCAAAAGGCCAAACCCAGCAAGTAGGCTGGGGTTCAAGTTCACATCAGTTTATCCAATGCAGGAGTAACACAACTGTTATCCATAAACATTGTATTAAAACCCTACCGAGAATACGTGGCTTGCATTTCTTCAATAGGAAAATACACAGACCAGCTGTAATTGTAAGGGATGTGATCGAGATTAGATGTGAAAGCTGTATGGATTTAATCAGGGAAATGGACGAACCATTGATTTGTATAGGTCAAAATCCAAGCAATAATGTGATTTTACAGAGCTTGGATTAAAACCCCCGTTCCTAATAGAAAATAGATCAAGGCGTGTATTTAAATGACAAATATCTATATTCAATTTAGAATGATTATAGTGATTCGGCTCCTATAAATAATTTGCTTAATCTATTTAGCCTTTTATACATTTAAAGCCTAACAGTTTGCCCTAATAAACCTTGTTTAAGTCATTGTCAAGGCTTACTAGATGACGTATGACAAGCACAGTCCAACCTTGAATATTACTTTCCTGGCTTTATAATGGGAGGGAATGGGAGTGATGATCGTAAGTATGGAACAAACATGTAGATTCCCTTTAAAATGTCTTTATTAAACCTGTGGATCAATGTGGAT
>CM065673.1:12571033-12643533 GCA_033220385.1 Triplophysa yarkandensis
AAGATAAAAAAATAAATGTAAAGATACAGAAATTAAATGTGAAACTACAGAAATAAATGTAAAGATACAGAAATTAATGTAAAGATACAAAAATAAATGTAAATGTGAAGATACAGAAAGAAATGTGAAGACACAAATATGCATGTTAACATACAGAAATAAATGTTGAAATACAGAAATTAAATGTGAAGATACAGAAAAAGTGTGAAGATAAAGAAATGTAAAGATACAGAAATAAGTGTGAAGATACAGAAAGAAATGTGAAAATACAGAAATTAAATGTGAAACTACAGAAATAAATGTAAAAGATACAAAAAATAAATGTAAAGATACAAAAATAAATGTAAAAGTACAGAAGTAAATGTGAAACTACATAAATTGAATGTGAAACTACAGAAGTAAATGTAAAGGTAAAGTAATACTTGTAAAGAAACCGAAATATATGTGACAATACAGAAATAAATGTAAAGATACAAAAATAAATATAAAAACACAGAAATAAATGTAAAAATACATAAATAAATGTTGTATTTAAAAAAACTTTGATATTGACCAAATTTATTTATTCTAAACTAATATATCTCCTGTATTTAACTGATTGAACTTATATAAACTTTTTTATGAAATTATTCATGTATGTGTTTTTATGTTTATTTATCCCTGCATTTATTTCTTTATTCGCATCTTTGTATATTTATTTACTCATCCATTTACACATTTTGCCTGTAATCATTAATATTTTATTTTTATTTTCAATAATTATGCTTCTATTTATTCATTCATTTATTTTTGTATTTTCACTTACTCTTGTTTAGTATTCATTTATTTATTTTACACTATTTTCTGACCACTTTGTGTCTAACACATTGAATGATCTCAAGTGTTCCTCAAGAGGGAAGTAAAGGACTTCTAAACGGTTTGCTTTGCTTATGTCCTATAAAAATAAGTTGTGTAAAACACAAAACGTACAAAACACTTAATTTTAAACCAAAGTAGTGCAAAAGATTGTGGTTTTGATTTCATGTGGACACAAATTCTCATAAATGTATAGCCTGAATGCACTTTTGGACGTTTTTTCTAATAATTACATTCATTTTCAATAGACAAAAATTACTGACATATGTTTGGACATTAAAACAGCCTTTTCCTAGTATATGCAATGTTTTGTTATATATACATGCACACATGCATACTCTAATTACAATAAAAAGCACTGAAAT
The DNA here is from genome assembly GCA_033220385.1 of Triplophysa yarkandensis. Lineage (NCBI taxonomy): Eukaryota > Metazoa > Chordata > Actinopteri > Cypriniformes > Nemacheilidae > Triplophysa > Triplophysa yarkandensis. The sequence goes on from CM065673.1 coordinate 12,572,254, forward strand.
GAAAATTCTGTTATTATTTAAACTAACCAAAAAAAAACTAAAATATTTTTAGCTAAGTATGGCAGTATTTTACCGTTAATGGAAGAGGTTCTAGTCCTTTAAGTCTTATAACAAGTCACCATTATTTCTTAAATGAAAGTGTGAATGATTACATCTGTAACTGAAGAAACTTCTGATCATTATGTTTTGGGAACGTTGCCTCGGTCTGTACAGTAGAATACGAAACATTGTTTGCCGTATTTGTGTTTCAGTTCAAGTCAATGAATGTGCCGGAAAGCCAAAGACAAGCAGAAGGGATGACTTATGACCTATCTGTCAGATCTGATAATATACGGAACCACAAGTTCTACATTGTACATTTGAAAATAATTTCCTTTTTAAAAGATATGGATGACAGAGTCTGGTGGGGATGAACTTGAATGTCCTGCACAGAGCCCTGACCTCAACCCGATAGAACACCTTTGAGATTAATTAGTGCAAAGACTGAAGGCCAGGCCTTCTCGTCCAACATCAGACCTCACAAATGTGCTTCTGGAGGAATGGTCAAAATTCCCTTTTTCTAAACCTTTTGGACCGCCTTCCCATAACAGACAATCCGTTATAGCTGCAAAGTGTGGACCAACATAATATTGAACCCAATAGGATGTCACTTGAGTTCATATGCGAGTCAATGCAGGTGAGCGAATACTTTTGGTGAAATTGTGTATTTCTGTTTCTTAATACAGCCCTCCAGCAAAGCCAAAGGTTTCAAAAAGGTTCTTTCAAATATTAAAACTATCACCCGCATTAGACGACATGTTATCTATTGGCCAAGAGCGCCATCATGTGTAATAGTCGTATGTTTTTTTGACAAAGAGCTAACAATGGCATCAAAAAGTGTGTGTGGAAGAAGAAGTTGTGTGGAACAGAAACACTTGTTCAAGTATCCAAGGAGCTCAGTGGTAAGACACCAGTGGATGTCGTTTGTATTTCCCGGCAACAACCAAGTTGCGAAAATCTTTGTTTGTGAACGTCAATATTTAATTAGTAACAAGTCTAAGGTTTTGCAAATTATTTGAAACTGACTGATAAAGCAGTGCCAATGCACAATGCATAAAAGTGCCCGTTGTAGAGTCTGAACCACGGAGTTGTGTGTAACGTGAGTACATGTCCGATTCTGGATCATATTTACATTTATTTATTTTGCAGACGCTTTTATCCAGTCCAACTCTCTTACCACCAGACCACAAATGACCCTGACTGTCAAATACTGTTAATGACTATTTTAACAATGTATACATTTGTTCCTGTAAAAACGGCTGCACATATAGAGGCGCTTTCTATTCAAGTCTTTAAACTCAAGTGTTTTCCCATGGTGTAAGAGCCAAAAAAAAGACACAAACACAAACACACACACACACACACACACACACACACACACACACACACACACACACACACACACACACACACACACACACACACACACACACACACACACACACCTTGATCCCACCTAAAAACAAATCACGGCATTCTGGAAGAGTATTAATTCGAGGGAGTTGGTTAGGCCTATTGTTTTTTCATTTATGTAAATAACTTTCATATGGCTATTATTTGTGTAGTTTTCTTACCTCTAGATAAACGATTGAGGCGGAGGGTCAGTTTATCAAGGCCCGTATGTTTTTCAAACATAGTGTTCATCATAACAGCTGAGATAACAGGCTGTCAATGCTTCTGCATGGTCCTGCTTATCTCGATTCTTCTGAATGCTTCTTCTGGCTCCTTTCCCGAACTGGAAAAGCTTTTCCTGTTCATGAAAAAACTACTTTACATTTGCAGAATTTATATGTGATTTTATCCAGGTAACATAAGAGAAGAAATCTATCATGTCATCTAATCAATTGTAAATTGATGGATCTGCTGTAAAGAGTTAAAAACTTTAAAAACTACAAAAGGATAAATATCATACCAAAACAGTTTTACACACTTACCACTCAACTGATTGATGTCCAAATTGGGGTCAAGAAACTCTCCATTAATGAAGTCTAATAATTTTATCTTTATTGTCTTGAAATCGTTTAATATGGAGTCCAATTTGATATTAATAAAGTAGACATTAACAAAGGTAGAATTTGGCTGGAGGCACTGCTTGTGTCACATGCTGCATTTACACCTATCTTCTACCTTTTTTTAAGTAAATGATGGAATACTGGTATTTGATTTCTACATTACACTTTAGTGGACATTATTTTAAGAAAACAGACAAAATAGGACTTACTTTCCAGTAGTACTCTGCCAATACTATCCTTTCCATAGAATAATGAATACATGGCACAAAAAACACAAAAAGAGAATATTAATATAGCTGGTGCTGTTGTAACCAGCTTTGTTACTAAGAATAAAATACAATAATTTTAATATTTTTCAATATAATTATCAGTTTTAGTGCACCTCATGTAGTTCATAGCGCTAAAACAACTGCTTCAAAATAATAACACACAGTCACTCTGGTACAGCATTTTGTCTTGTCCAATGCACTCATAAATATACATTATTATTAACATGAAATGAATTCAATCTGGGACCTTGTCTTGTTTTAACTACAAATGAGCTCATACAGTATTTATTCTAACATGCTCATGAACCCTTTAATAAGCAGATTAAAGTACATTTGACCAGCTGCAAGACCTGATTTCTACTAGTTTATTATATCTTACATGCAAATTTAGAAAACCTAGTTTTTAACTTGCTGTCAGATTTGCAAGCCATTTGGGTAAATCTTCTCGCTGGCGCGAACACTTCCCATTTACAAAGAAAAGCAGATGGAACTGAAAAAGATCTTAAAGATTGTGTTATATATTAGAAAGTGTTTTTTGTCATATTCTTATATAAATAGATATTTGAAATTCCCAACCAAACAAACACACCACCCCGTGAATAAAATGTCCCTGCTGTTCCCCCAATAACATTCAAATATAACACTTATTATACTGGAACTGTTTATATTCTGATACTAAAACTAAAACCAACTTTCCAAATGACTTAATGGTTTGATCGTCTTTATGTCGACATGAGTGTAAATGCAACTAACTGATTGGAAAGTAATTTGCACAAAGAACAGAAACAGTTACAAAAATGTTTGGGTTGATTTAAATTTTTTACAGCATCACAGAACATTACTTAGTGTATTTACACTAAAAACACTCTACATTTTAAGTCTGTACAATGTTAGACTCACATATAGCTTGGGACTGTGGAGAGGCGAAAGTCAATCAAGGCCAATCATTCTTCGAATTCTTTTATAGACTTTGGTCTGATGTCTGGATTCCTATTGAAGCACTTCTTTAACATATTACTGCATTCTGAACAAGAGAGCTTCTGTTAGTTCATGATGCATGTGTGTTCTCTTCAAGTTACACAGATGAAAATAATTGTGCTTACTTTTCTCCTAACTTTGGATAAGCGGAAGGCAATCTGGATGTCATCAATCAAACCATGAACATGTTCAAGAGACAGAGACACTATCCCGCATAACAATTGATACAGCACACAATTTCATCATGTCATCATGTCAATCATGTCATCCAAAGAATTGCGGATGGCATATTATCATACTAAACAAGATATACACACTGACCAGTCAATGATTGATCAATGATTGTTCCGACTCGGCCCAGGTTTGCAATTGTTAGTTTCAGTGTCTTTACGTTGACCAAAATGTGGCATAAGTCACGCTTTTGAAAGAAGGTACCCTGTCAATATAGTCTTTAGCTCTGTGTGCTGCTTGTATCACAAGTTCTTGTGCCAATTCTTCACGCAGAACTGCATTGGTGCTGATAAAATAGTACAGGGCAAAGCGTTGATGGTATTCAAGAATCAGGAGGTACAATAATGGCTCTTCAAACCACTGATACATTTTTTGAACATGCAGGCTTCTTTAAGGTCTGGACATCATTATATCTGCAAACAATTCCTTATCCAGACGCCTGTTAACTCCCGGCTGAAAAAAAAACATTGACTAATTGGATCTAGGCTGTCATTTTTTAGTTTTAGACTTTTGAAGCTGATGGTAAATCAAATGTATTTAGAATTAGGAAATCTATAAGACGTATAATTGGAATAACCCTGTTACACATGAACACATGATTGTGTCTTTAAGGACTACCTGCCAAAAAAATGAATGGAGCATAAGTTAACAGAGTAAAAACTTTCACAATTCAAAAAAAGATTTACTCAAAAATAATTTAAAAAATCAAGCAGGCAAACAGATGATAAAAAATATGTAATCCATCCTGTATATAAAAATATGTAAAGAAAACATGTATATTTATTTTTCTTATTTATAGTTAAATTAAGCCGATGATATTTGACTATCTTCTGGCCATCATTTTTGCAAATCTACTTGACATCCTTTATCATGACTTGACATCCTTTATCTTTATAAGGCATTACCTTATGATAAAAGGAATCAAAATAACCTAAAGCACATACAAAAAAATGAATTACAGAAACATGCTTAGCAACATAGAAAGCTTTCTAAAGGAAAATACAATAATGACAGCAGACTCATCTTTTACTGGATGAGGTAAATCTGTATCAGCTGCTTGTTCGAGATCAAATTTGACGGGCGACGATGATTTGGATGCCAGTGTGACTGGCACAGGGATGGATGCCCCAGATTATTCTTTTCTTCTCTCATCTATAAAACAGAGAAATTCTAAAGCATGAGAATGTCTTACATTATCACTAAACTTCTACAATATGACTCAGTTACTAATACTTATCACTTAATAATAATGATACTAATACATTATTCTCCGCTTTAGCTGGTTTGGGGCGAGGCTCAGGTTTGGCCGACTGGGTTTTAGCTGGCTCATGTTTGGACAGTTCTGTTTCGCTCAAACAGATTATAGTTGTGGCCTTCAGAAAGGACGGGTCTGAGACCAGCATGTACTGTGCCTAGAGTCAATATGGATCAGGAACTGAGTCTGCTTCGCCTTCAGAATAACCTGAGTCAGAATCAGCTGGATGAAGCTTTTGACTTTGTTTCATTTTGTCTTGAAGAATGCACCAATGTCTTTCTCATTTTTGTTTACCCATCTTCAAAGACAAAATTTAAATATAAGACTTAAGAAATACTGCTTACTTACTTACTATATACTGTTACAGTATTTTAACTGAACCTGAAAAACTAATTAATATAATACGTATAGAAATATGTTTAAAAAAGACAAATATTTGAAACTTTATTTTAAACATTAATATAACTTTACTTTTATATATTAAAATTAATCCCATATTCACCAATATGCTTTTTGGCTGAACAATTACTCTAATACACACATACTGTTGTCTAGGCCTTTGTTAAAGATGCGCCCTTTCCTCTGAAAGGTGTTTTTCTTTTTCGCTTTTCTAGAGAAGAGAAATCAACTTGGATGAAACTAAACATCTAAACAAAATAAAACCTCTCTTACAATGTATATACTGACTCCTAATAAGAAAAGCCAAACTAAAACAAATCAATTTCATATTATTTAACTTAAACTAAAACACATGTTCTATTTAACCAACAAGAATAAACTTTAATAAAATAGTTAATATAAAACACGTTTATTGGTATAATATTACTATTTATACCTAAATGAAACTAAGATGTGTGAAATACAAACTTCACGCAAGTCACATTTAAAATTGTTTTTAACGCAAAGTTTCTAATCATAAAAATGTTTAACACTTTGAATTCATGTTGTTACATGGAGTATTAACCCAAATTCAATCTTGAGGACAATTTAAAGAAGCTTAGAAAACTTTAAAAATAACACGTATAACTCAAGAAGAAGATTGATGATTGATCAAGCTTTCATGATTTTAAGATTTTAAGCTCAAGATGTCAGTGTTAACAGTCGACCCAGTGCGTTTATATTGTTATTTAATGTAGTTTAAATTGTGTACGGCTTCTTTTAACTCTCGTTCAGCTCCTCCGAAATTGGTTCCAATGCCAATCTTTCCAGAATTTCCTTTGCAGGTTTAACGCTCTCTGTTCTTCAACTATAATATTGTTTGGCAGAAACACTTTTCTCTTAAGCAGTAAACAAATAATAATGCAATAAAATACAATAAAGTAAATACAATAATGACCATCTCTTAGTTTTACAGTATCCATGAATTGAACTTCTTCCTAGACATTGCAACCAGTTCATCCGGAGCTGTTTCAGGAAAGTCCGGCCTAAACTGATTTTTCCAAAGCTCATCCAATTTTGAATTTAAGATGCGACGTGACATCCAGCCAGGTATGGTGTCCCATACTCAGAATTCGTGCTCTGCATTTAACAATCAAAAGTGCACACACACAGCAGTGAACACACTCACAACCATGAACACACACACATCAGCAGTGAACACACTCACAAAAGTGCACACACACACAGCAGTGAACACACTCACAACCATGAACACACACAGCAGCAGTGAACACACTCACAAAAGTGCACACACACAGCAGTGAGCACACACAGCAGCAGTGAACACACTCACAAAAGTGCACACACACAGCAGTGAGCACACACAGCAGCAGTGAACACACTCACAAAAGTGCACACACACAGCAGTGAGCACACACAGCAGCAGTGAACACACTCACAAAAGTGCACACACACAGCAGTGAGCACACACAGCAGCAGTGAACACACTCACAAAAGTTCACACAAACAGCAGTGAACACACTCACAGTAAAGAACACACACACACACACAACAGTGGGCAGCCATTTATGCTGTGGCGCGCGGGGAGCAGTTGGAGGTTCGGTACATTGCTCAAGGGCACATAAGTCATGGTATTGCCGGCACGAGGGGCTAGAGTCAAACTCTTAACCACTAGGCCATGGCTTCCAAAAGCTCCTTTAAGCTCCGCCTCCCAGTGTACTGCGATTGGTCATCGTTCCAGTCTACTGTGATTGGTCAACTCTTCCCTCTGTTACAAGTGACAAGCTGCTTCAAGTCAATCCAGTTACTTTTGTAAGAAGCCTCTTAAGGTTATCGCATACATTTGTTTATCCTTTCCTAAATAGCAGTTTCTCAGGTTTTCATTTTCTGTAAACAAGTGCAATTGGGAGAAATATGGTTAATTTACAGAATACACCAAAAAAGAACAATCTTAACTTGTACATTTCCTATACATTTTTCATTCAAAAGAACTGAAAAAGTTTTTAAAATTTATTTAAAGATTTTGTGGGATTTTTTAATAATAAGCACACGTTGATATCTTGGGCACTTGTCTGCCAGCTTCTTTTCTCTATATTCTTTATATTTGGTGCAATCGCTGGTGATGGCTAAGATCCAAAGTGTTCCTGAAAAACATTTGACTCTTAACATGCGCAGCACGTCTTGAGACTGCAGCTTTGTTGTTAAGTGTTTCAACGGCTTAAATCTTTCAAGTGACAGCAAGGCGCTGGTGCAAAGCATATAAACAGTCCATGCAATCTGTAGAGAGGAAATTACATTTGATCCAACAAATGTATTTATAACAATGTGTTATTCCTTGTGAGTTTGGAGAAAAGGACTTTGTGTTTTTAGGCACAAAACCTGGAGGCAGGGGGAGAATAATTCTGGTCATTGAGATTGTGGAATATTATTAAGTTATCAAACAAATCATGATGATGGATTTTCCTCTGCTGTGACATTTACTTTTATTACTAAAACTGACAATCACAGATGTGAATGATCAATGCAGAGGAATAAGACTGCTGAAACAACAACTGCAGATAAGCCGTGTCTTTGATTTAAATGAAGATAAAATGTCATGTTTGTTCAACAAAACAAATAAAAAATGGATAACAATGTATCCTCAGAATTTTAGGTTTGGTGAACGGCATAAAATTGCATATCCTGCTCATATATCCTACCAGTCAAAAGTCTTGAGACACTTGAGACGGGGGTTTTCAATGTTTAATATTCTTAATTTAGCAAACATACATGCTTTTCATAATAAACTTACATTTCATTTACAAACATTTTTGGAAAGGGTTGACTGAATTTTGAAAAAAGAATATCCAGAAAGAGTGCAGAATAGACAGGGCCTTCTTTACAATTCTTTTAAAAGTAAGAAGATGATCAAATATAACATGTTTTATATATATATATATATTTAGTTACTAAATTTCCATAATTTACCCTGTTTTATTTTGAAAATGTGATATGTTAACTATTTTTATTGTAAAATATGATTTTTTAACAATATATAAGTGAGAAGATGTCCCAAAACCCCTTACTGACAAAACTATATAGCTATGTGTGTGTGTAGTCACAAAAAAAGTTAATGGAGCTCGACAGAGAGAGAGAGAGAGAGCAAGGGAGAGAGAGAGGGAAAAAGAGAGAGAAATGAGAAGTGAAGAGACTCGTTCTCTGCATTATGCTGGTGTAATTCGTTTGGTCAAGGTCATGAATGAAGCAAAATAACGCAAGATTAAACGATGGTAAGTTTTTATTCCTTGTTCTTTCATACAGTCAGACTACATTTCTTTGAAATATATCCACATAAGATTGCATTATGCTATAGTGTTAATTTGTTAAGGATGTGTATAAGTACCTCATAAGTGTAGCCTATGTAAAGTACATCTATTTGAATGTCCTAGAAAACATTCTGTATGAATAATTAATGTTTGTTTTTAATACCAAAATTGTTTCATATTAAAAAAGCTGAGATTCATAATCATACGAGTCATATTTGCAGGTCAAAATATTTTAAAATAAAATATTTTTATGTCATTTCAAAAAAAAGATTCACAAGACAATGTTTTTTTTTCCATTTTCATGTCAGGACGATTTGAACTCTGAAAATGTGGTTTCAGTAATGTTTTATAATGAAATGTTGCTCTGTACAAGATTATAAAATACAAGATTAAAATCAATATATATACAAGGGCGTATATATGTGTGCGTGAGTATATTTGATATATTTATATACACACACACACACACACACACACACACACATGAACACGCACACACATATTCATGAACACATTCATACATATACAGTATATACAGTATATATACATATATATATATATATATATATATATATATATATATATATATATATATATATATATATATATATATATATATATATATATATATCATCTATATATATATATATATATATATATATATATATATATATATCTATCTATATATATATATATATATATATATATACACACAGTATATATATATATATACACAGTATATATATATATATATATATTTGATGAAAATGCACGCACGCATGCACGCACACACACACACACACATGTGTATTTGTTTAGCTCAAAAAGCATTGTCTATATTTCTTCCTGTGTAATGTTGAAGTATTGGTTTTGCCAAGATATGTCATGAATTTCAGGGATTTTTATTATGTTTGTTTATATATCTGCCTACGCTTTTTATTAATCAATCAGCTTGAAAGCTTTTCAATATGATTGTTTGGCATCACACCAACTGTTGCATTTGTCTGTTTTCTAAGCAGCTGCTTTTTCATTAAAGGGAAAATTCAGCCAACAAGAAACATTCTGTCATCATTTATTCACCATCATGTCATTCCAAACCTGTATATGGCTCTCTCTATTGTCATGTGTATCGTGTCAGTGCGATGCAAGATTACCAACATTTTTCATTTATGTCTTATTTTCTGCAAACAAAACGCATAAAATAAGTTAATAAAGCATATAAAATTAGTAAATTCTTTAGCTGACTGGCTTCTTTATTCTAATCTACCTTTTTCAGACTTGTTTTAGTCTTCAAAATGTTGTCAACTCAAGGCCTTTCCTCCAGCACTCCTGCAAGCCTATTTTGAGTCAAACGTGACAATTAAAAGGTACACAATCCCCACTTCAAAAATCCACAGATTTTCGTGAACCATCACATTATGACCAACGTGTCGTCGGCAGAGGACAACGTGAATTTAACTATTTTCACTGAGAGCTGTTCAAACTGCACTGTGATTTCATCATTTGACATAGATGTTAGCAAAGCCCTGGTTTTGGGCCTGGTACTGGTGGTCTTTATGATATTTGGTGTAATGGGGAATATCCTGGTCATCCTCTCAGTGGTATACCATCGCCACCTTCGTTCCATGGCACATTACTTCATTGTCAATCTGGCGGTTGCGGATCTGCTTCTCAGTTCTGTGGTGATTCCATTCTCCGCCGCGTCTGAAGCTTTGGGTCGCTGGGCGTTTGGACCTTCTTGGTGTAACGCTTGGACTGCCCTTGACGTTCTGTGTTGCACAGCATCTATCCTTAGCCTCACTCTCATCTCCGTGGATCGATGCGTTGCAGTGAGTTACCCGCTACGTTACCCTTCCTTGGCCACCGTGCCGAGGGCACTGGCAGCAGTGGTGGCCCTCTGGGCTCTCTCGATCGCCATCTCCGTCGGCCCGCTGTTCGGATGGAGAGATCCGATGCCAGAGGATGAGTCAGTGTGTAGGGTTAATGAAGAACTGGGGTATACCATCTTCTCAGCTGCTTGTTCCTTCTATGCACCACTGACTGTGATTTTGGCAATGTACTGTAGGGTCTACGTGGTGGCCCGGCGCAAGACTCGTTCCATGAATAAAGGCAAAGAGACCAACGGGGTGATGCTGAGGATCCACCGTCGTAATGATGTGAAAGAAGACACTGGGAGATCAAGCCATGCATTTGTGCGTCTACTCAAGTTCTCCCGGGAGAAGAAGGCCGCCAAGACTTTAGGGATTGTGGTGGGCTGTTTTGTGCTCTGCTGGCTTCCATTTTTCCTGGTGCTGCCCATAAGTGAGTACCAACGTGATGATTGCTTTTTCTGAACAACTCACAGTATATGAATAAAGTAATGCAGGTCAAAAATAATATTATTTACTCTGAATCCTATTTCCTTATGATTCCTCTGTGTGTAAAACCGCATTCTCATATTCCCCTGTGGGCTATAGAGATTGCATATAGATGAAGTTGTTAAGAAAAATAGAATAAACTACATAAGAAAGAACCTGCATTGTTCTTTTTTCACCAGATTTCTTTGCACTTCCATTTCAGAGAAAAATGATCGTCTTGATATTAAATGTGAAATGAAAAACCCTTTAGATTATTATATTGTCGTAGTCCCACTGTGTGCCTTAGGAAAAGACAATGGGCCAGATTTACTAGTCAGCCCAAAATAGCGTGAGAGCTCAATTAAAAAAAGTAAAAAATGTTCAACACAATGTACCAAGAGAAGTTTAAGATGCTTTCTGGCGTTACACAGTGCCAAAAGTGCCAGTGCAAAGAACAGAGCAAGTCTTCGTAAATCCTGATGTGTAAATTATTAAATTACTCTCCTACTATCAAGTTTGCATCTTAGAGAAATAAAAAGGACATAAAATATATGAATATATGACAAAAAACGTGTCCATGCCTTTTCAGAGCCCACCAGTTGTTTTTTGTTACATCAAATTATAAGTTTGTACCATCGCAAACCAATCTATACCAATACAGTATATAGTGAGTATGCACTACTGTTATTTTCCACCCAGCCAACCCCCCTTGACTGGCAGATCAATGGCTTGTCTAAAATAGACAAATAGGCTACCTAACGTATGTATCTTACATTTGTTAAAGCCAGAGTAGTACACCGATACAAGCTTAATGACTTACAAACGTATATGATTTTGCAAGTTCAGATGACGCCACTCAAGTGGGCGCAAAAGCAGTCACTCTAGCGTCTGTGATGTCATGTGCGTACCACCAATTAACAATATGCACCACTACCATTAGAATGAGTGATGACGAATCAAACTCAGTATGCTCTTGTGAGTACTTTTATAAACATATATTTCTTCCTTCTGATGAACACACATAAAGATATTTGAAGGAATGCTTAAAGCCGCTGAGTATCTTAGTAGGATAAACATTACACAAAATTGGACATTATGAAATGTTCTTGGGCACTTCTGACTTACTATTTTTTCCTACTATGGTATTCAATAGCGTCCAACAACTGTTTAGTTATTAGCATTCTTCCAAATATCTTTTTTGGCATTCAACCAAACAAAGACTTTTGGAGGTTTGGAACAACTAGAGTGCGAGTAAGAATAGGGAAGACGTAAAAATGAACACAGTTCAATAGGTCATTGACAGATGGGGCCTTTGAGTCTAATGCCAAGAAATTCACTACATTACGGTTATGCATTAGGTAAGTCTTTACTGTTGACTCCTATCTCGTAAAATGAAAGCTTAATATCTTTAATTTTGTTGTTTAAATATATAAATAAGTACTGATGAGACACATGTCTAAAGTGTGCCAGGTATTTGAAGCCAAATGGGTTTGTTGCAAAATGAGCAGTAGAAAAGGTACACATAAAAGAAATGTAAAAGAAACTTTATTTTTGTTTTTTGTTTTTTATTTTTGCTTAAAAATTTTTTTTATTATTTTGCAGTCCAAAAAGTAAATATTTAAAATTGTGTGAAATTTGGTCACAATATTGTTGATAGTTCACGGAACAAAACAAAGTTTTAATTTTACTAAATAAAAAAACAATTCTGAAAACATGGAAATGGTCTTTGAAAGGTTCTCTTAATTTGTAACACCATAAATGCACATCAAACCCTACTTTTGTCAAACCGAGGCTGTTATTATGCTTATGCTTGAATCCGAAAAGATATGAAAATATAAGTTCTAAAATGTAAACTACAAACACTAACAATGTGTGACACATAAAACCATCAAATGTATCTAAATATATGAAAGTGCCTACCATGCACATGCTCCATAATCAACCATCACCTGATGTGACCCTTGCAAACAGGAAGTAATCAAATTAGACTTTCTTTTATTCTTAAAGGGACAAAAACTCTTCTTAACACATAAAAACATGAATTTGATACTGTTTCTTAAATAAAGACTAAATATAAAAACGACATTGTTCATGCTATATTAAAATAGAAAAATAATAAAACCAATGTGCTACATAACATTTTCATTGAAGGTCATCTATAAATGAAATCACAACCAGAATTAAAGTTTATTAAATCTTTAGTTTTAATATAATCTCTGATGTACCAATAGCTGTGAAGTTTATTTCAATAGTTGTAACATGTTCAATGGCTCGGATATATCCAAAATATAACCTCAGTTGCCACATGATCTTAAGGCCTCTGTCTGAATGATACTTCTTTTTGTTTCTATCTGTGTCCCCAAAGGCTCCATCTTTCCGTCTCATAGACCCTCAGACACCGTCTTCAAGATAACCTTCTGGCTCGGCTACTTTAACAGCTGTCTCAACCCCATCATCTACCCGTGCTTTAGCCAGGAGTTTAAGAAGGCTTTCCAGAACGTTCTACATTGTCAGTGTCTCAACAGAACACAGAGTGTCTGGAGTCCTCCGGTTCATTGTCGAGGTCCTGCGACCCTGCACGCCACCAAACTGGTCTCGCCCGCTTCTATGGCCTTCAATAATGCATCGGCTGATGATGCACTGGCTTATAATGACTGTAGTGAGAATGCCATGCAGAAACAAACAGACGTGCCATCCTCTATTAAGATTCACCATGTTTCCATTGGCATGGTGAGAGGAGAAACTTTATAAAAGCCTTCGGACAGGTTATAATCCCAGCTGGTTTTATAATAAAAATAAACACAAAGCAATCATTGGAAAGCTTTAACAGAATGGGAGAACAAGGACTGGATGTTGCATACACGTACGCCACCTATTGGTTAAAGACAGTTCTGTGAATCTCTGTTCATTACATTGTCAAATAAATCTATTTACACATGTTCAGTTTTGAAAAATGTTTTCTGTGTTACAGTCAGTACAGTTGGGTGTAATGATGTTTGGTTCCCAACATTCTTCAAAATATCTCCGTTGGTGCTCTGCAGATAAGGGAACCTCACATAGGTTCGAGTTAACAAAGACTTTGTGCTGAACTTGTTGCCTGTAGTAAGGTAAAAACAGGTCAACAGCCTTTGTCATGATGCTTACATGAATCAAAAGATATGAAAATAAAACATAACATAACATTTTCATTTGAGGTAATCTATAAATTCAATCACATCCAGAATTAAAGTTTGTGGTAGCGGGATATAGGTCTGTGTGGTGTGTTTGTATTAATAAACACATAAATACATGCACATATATGTATAGTTGCATTTATTTATTCAATTTTACCATTCATGTAAATAAGACAATACATATACACTTAATTTACTTGATTATTATAATCATAACTTTTTTCTTAAATATATAGATTAATGCGTTGATAAAATCAAAATCAGCATTGTAAATAGACAAATACTAATCACAAACTGTTATGCGATTCATCGTTTGACATAACGATTCATAAACTGAAATCTTTATCGTCTTTTTTCAATTTATTATAAGGTCTTCATTTTCTATAGACTTTAATGTCAGTCAGCTGGCAGGAACTGATATTCCAAGTGTAAATCTGCTTAGTCTGATTGTTTTTTCTTATTTTATTTCATAGCTACTTTATGGTTATAATTTGGTGATAGACTAAAAGGCCTAGTACATGTTAGTCAAATATATTGCTAGATTTCCATCCCAACACAAATGTGTTCACTGAATAAGACACTGGTTGTCAATGACATTTATTGACCGGCACATGCTTTAATATCGAAGTCAACTCACAAATCAGCAACACAACAAAGACATTGATCCCGAGGAGGCAAGGACACAGCAATGACTTTCTTTATTCAGTTGTCTTTTCTTACATCACTATCAAGGGATTTGACACATTTCAGAGCAAGCGGACATCCTCACACTGCACAGCCAATAGAATAAACACCAGCACACAACAGTTTCAGTTCTGGGAGTGGATGCAGGGCAAGGGAAAAGAGAGGGGTGGGTCTAGAAAACATTGGCAAAGTGGGAATAAATGATCATTTTCCATCTGCAGTTTACAGAGATTACATACCAGGAATAGAAAAGAGATTCAGGCTTACATAGCAAAGTGAATGCGTGTGTGTGTTTGTTTGGTGCCGACAGCTGCTATGGGATCATTGGGAGTGTTTAAGGCATGTTTTATTTGAACTCTTGCATATGTTCATAATTTTAGGGCTATGGCATTTCAAACAGCAGGAAAATTATACACGTAACTCGCATATGACAGTTCTGCTTTCAGATTATACTGTATTTCCACGTTGACTTTAAGCAAGGTTAACAGAGTTAAACTTGTATTTTGCAAATTACAATGAGAAAAAATTGGTTGTTGGAATTACTTAAGGTTTTTATAGACATTACTATATAAGTTAAACTATAAATTTCTTAAAATTTGACATTTTTTTTGTTAAAACGACTTCATGTGGAACCGATGTATGATAAAATTAAGCAATTCCGAGAGCTTATTTGTTATTGTGGTTACATTTTAATATTAATTTACACAAGAAAAAAAGTGTTGAAATTTCTTAATTTAATCATATGGAACCAATGTACATGAAGTTGGAAAAGTTAAAACAATAAAATTTTTATCATGTGGAACCGGCGCACATAGCAAAATAATATCTTTCAACAAAATTTCTCTTAAAAAATGAAAAAACAGTTCTGTTAAAAGAACGTTAATTAATGAAAATAAATTAAGGAATTCCAACAATTGTGGCTTTATCTTAATCCCCAAGTAACTAAAATTTTTGGGAAACATTAAATAAAATGGTTTTAACATCACGGTTTTTCAAATTTAAAGAGAAAATATGTAAAAAAATAATTTAATCACATAAATTGGTTCCACATTATTAAATTCAGTAATTCCAACAACCCAGTTTTTGTGAAATTTGTTTTACATTTAATCGAAACAAGTTGACATGATCCACAGATTCAATGTCGTTTTAACAACATCATGCCCAGAAGGGTTGCTAAGGGACAAGCTTCCGCTTTGTAAAGTGTTGCCATGACAAACAAAGAGTTAGATCCGGTTGTCTAGCAGGGCCGGTATTCATAGCAACAATGGAAAAGCAATGAGGTCAGGGAGAATGAGACGAGAAACATACAGAAACATAAGAGGTGATAACAAGCTGAGATATACTGTATGAGTTGGCCCTTTTACAGCCTCTGCAAATAAATCAGTCCATGGGAACAGAGGTATACATCATTGTAACCTTGCGTCACCCTCTGTGCACATTCCAACAGCCAGCGATCACACAAACACAGTCTAACGTTTTAAACCATTTCACTTCTTAGACTATTAAAAGTGTTAAAATTTCGAAAGTTTAAAGCAAAAGTTTGCCATCACAAAATATGTAATGACCCGCGTGTCTTTCACAACTTGTAGGAAGTGGAAGACAAAAGGAGGAAATCCATCACATGGTTTCCACACCGTGAGTTTGAAATGTTCGTATTTTATTCACAGAACACTTCTGAAGATTGAGATATGTCGTTCAAGTCGTATAAACTAGTTATGTTTAGTTTTAGGTGCTTGACACCACCCAGTCCCCATCCACTTTCATTGTACAGTAAAAGAAGTGTAAACATTTCTTAACATGTGCTCTACAGCTTTGCAATGACATAAAGGTGAGAAAATCCTGACAGTTTTATCCCTTTAAAACTGAAAGTTCAAGAAAAAATGAGCACTTTGTCATCATTTCTTCACCCTCTTGTCATTTCAAAACTGGTTGACTTTTTTCTTCAGCAGAACACAAATATTTTGAAGAATGTTGAATTCCATGCATAGGTTTTGTGTTTATACAGAAGTGAATGCAGCTGTTGTTCGACAACCAACATTCTTCAAAATATCTTTCGTAATCTGCGGTAGAAAGTTTTAAATGGCAAAATGATGACACAATTTTTATTTTAGGGTGAACAAAGATCTGTCCTGGAAAACTCAAAACGTGCAGTCTGTGCGTCTCAACGTGTCCATGAATGTGTGTAGTTCTGAGTCACAGAGGAAAAGGCAAGCAATGGAGAATGATAAAACAGGCCAAGATTTTGCCGCCGATGTGCAAAGGAAAAGAAAACAGCTGGAGGACGGCTTCAACAAATGCAAAACAGACTTGAGCGAAAGGGGTGAGAGCATGGAGCTACTGCCAATCTTTCAAGCAAGGCACATTAAAACCAGTTAAAGCCACACTATGACTATTTTCTACTTCCTACGATGCGTTTGCTGTCTGGCGTGAAGGTAATCGATAGCACCAGCCAGTTGTTAAAGATGATGCGCTTTATTTCTAGCCCTAGCGGGATAATGCATAGCCCTTCTCGCATTCAGGGGACATGTTGTATCTTTAGATCATGTTCAGAGAAAACAACAAAACTGGTAAAGGCGTTTGTTGAAAATCACATTGATGTTCCTCTATTTTATTATTGTGATATGACAATGTGTTGCATTCATTACGGTAATAAATGGACGTTAATATCAAAGACTTTGCGAGTCTTGCAAAAGTACAATGAAATGGGAGTTAAGGAGTAAATCTGGCACCTTCGTATCGGTTAACTGGCTATTTTACATTTAACAGCCTCTTGAGTTTTCTCAACAAATACATGAACAAGCTTCTGCATGAGTACTCAAAACATACATCTCAGGCACAGCTTGGAGTTTAAGATACAAAAAGACACACAGTTTCTATTAGCGTAGCACATTTGTTGACAGCATAAATACTTAATACTAAAAAATGTACGAGTACAGGACTCTTATGGCATATTCATAATGTATAGCAACGGGGTTTTTGGCTGGAAACTTAGGAAATGGATAGTAATGTCAGTGTTGGCGTTTAGTTAACTTTCTCTTAGTTGACCCCAAAAATGAAAATGAACATAAAAGAAGATATTTTGAAGAATGCTGGGCGCTAGCACCTTTTCGCTTGGATTGGTTTTGTGTGTACAAGTGAATAAGGGCCGCTATTGATGGTTGCCAGCTTTTTCTGTGTTCTGCAGAAGAAAGAAAGTCTGTCAAGTTTAAAATGAACCTTAAATTTTCGGGTGATCTTTCACGTAAGCTTACGTTTGATTTTTATCTACTTCTTTATTAACCTGACGGGGTTAGTTAAATAACATGTTTAAAATTAGAAATCTTTCTTCTATTAACTAAGAACAGAAATAATCATATTTAATGCCCTAAAAGGCAACGGTCAGATGTACTGATGGGTTTAGTAAATATTGACAAGACATTCCTAATAAAGACATTTCTATCTTAAAGCCACAAACATTGACTTTCTCGGTGTGATGGAGCGCAGTACTCTAACCCTTGCCTTGTTAATACATAACTATGATAAACAATAGCTTTTCTACTCACTTGATCCCTTGAACGCAAATAAAGTTAAATACAAAAATAATAACATGACTCATGGTGGGTAGAAAGTACAGTATAAAAATCATACAATCAGAAGTGCTCAAATGTGAATGTTACATTGTTTTGTCTTTCTTCAAATGAGGCAAATACTTTTTTCTCTAGATGTCTCCTTTAGGAAGTGGTGTAGGGTTTGGGAAAGGAGGGATGGGGCGAAATGTTAGGGGTTGGGAGTCAAGGAAGTGGAGAATCACAGGCCCTCAACAGGGTTTGTCTCTCGATAGGACAGTGGTCTTGGCAAACACCTCCGTTTGCGGACATCCCGTCCCCAAACCCCTTTTCTCCTGTGGGGTGAAGAGAGGTCTAGCCCAGGTTGGTGATGTTGGCCCTGCCACCAGGTGGCGCAACGATACGCTGGGTGTTGCGGCGAGGGATGTTGTCATCAACCTGAGCACCTGAAATAAGACGAATCAAAGTCAGCAATACGAAAGTGACTTAGTTGGCTTTTTTCACACACAGTACTCACCAGAAAGGCTGAAGCCAGACTGGTGCAGGTTACGGACGGGTTGAGCAGCTTGTTTGGCAGGAGAGGTCTTGGCGGAGGACGCGGGGGTCACAGCTTTAGGAGTTATGGAGACTTCGCACACAGGCCCATCGTATAGACCTCGTGGGACGCCCCTCAATTCAGCAAGCTGAAAAATAATGGTGAACGATGATAAAAAACTAGACTTCTCTTGGTCTCTATTATTTACTTGTCAGAAAAGTGTAGACACAAGGTGTAAAAAGTAAAACAAAATAGTGCACTCACCTTAATATACTTTTATAAACATTAAAGTGTGCCAATTCACTCACACAATGTACACTTCCGGTCAAAATTTAGGGACACACACTTCCTAGCACATCTTTTCCACATTTTAGAATAGTTATAAACTCATCAATATAATGAAATTAAACAAAGTGAAATATGGATACAATGTTATCATATAATAATAAATGTGAGTTCCAAAGGGAATATATTTTCACTCCACTACATTTCAATAATCCGTTATACCTTTAATAATTTTATGTTTTATTTTTAATGTTACAGGACGTAGATGTAGCTAAAATAAAAGATGTATCTGTCAACTGACTTATATAACTGTATTGTCCTTGTACTGCAAGTGTTGCTATAAACCCAAACAAGAAGCACTTTCAACTGGCAATAACACCAATATTGCCTATATGATTGAATAAACATTCATTCAATGATGTCACCCACCCTGCTGCGAGCCTTTATCCTCTTGTAAACGTAGTCAGGGAAGGGCTTACGGGTCACGAAACGTCCAGATCCCTCGGTGATATGGAGGGTCCCTTCCTCCAGTACGATCTTTCCCTGGCTGATGACCACCAGGGGCGACCCGCGCACCTCCATCCCCTCAAAGATGTTGTACTCCACAGCCTAAAGAAAAATAAAAAATCAGAATCATCACAGAAAACCAAAGCCTGCTGGACATTTACCAACATCCAATCTTTTTTAACGGTTATGACCCAACATTTAAAAAAGGTGGTGCAGAATGGCTTGACAATCGCCTCTAACTACAGAAGCATTCCAGTGCTAATATTCAAATCCTTATTGATCGGTTCTTCAAACAATATGTTCTTTCCTGTTATATGTAGAGCACAGGGAAAACAAGCAGTGTTGACGGATAGAGGTCAGTGAGGGAGGAAGTATATAAAAGTTAACAGGGTGTGTGTGTGGTGAAATAACTGTGACCTGACCACACTTTCCAAACGCTACTGGCGCTATGCTTTAAGCAATAAATTAAGAGCCTAAAACAGCATGAGCTCATTTAGGCCCCTAGGTAACACACGCTCTATGGATCTTTTACATTTAGACTTTTCTTGGCATGTTAGGGAATTGCTTTTTGCAATTATAGAATGCAACATTTCTATGTAGACTGCCCAAACAGCCAGCTGTTATATCATATGTTAACATTTTTATGCTCTTGTAAGTGATTATTCACAATTTATTGCAACCGAAATAAAAGTTTGTTTAGATAATGTATGCCTGTGGATAAATTTGGTAATTAGAAATATAAACATATACATGCATATATTTGGGATATATGCATGTATTTTATAACTTTAAATTCAATTTTTTCTTATTTGATTTATTATTTATATTTTTCCGAATACAATTAATAAAAAATCTAGCAAACATTTTACAAGTCTATGAGCAATTTTTCTATTTTAAAAAGATAAATAAACCTGCGTTATGGATGTGTCCAAAAAGGGAAATATTTTTGGAGGACGACAAAAGATTTATGTGAATTAAAATGAACAAATCAGAAGCAATAAAATTCAACAAATGGCTATGGGTTAGGATCTATGGAACATAAAATAATTACTATATTTTTATTTTCATATGTCAGTTTATGAGCAAAACGTGGCTTTATGGATGTGTCAATACTAAAAAAATTGCCCTAATTTGACTGAAAAATCATGTAATTAAAATACAAATAATGCTCTAAAACTTACATAGATTTTTACATTTAATGGTTTAAATACTTACTAAAATCTCATCTGTGCTTTTAGTGTAGAAAAAGTTTTTTTCACATACTTGCCCAAATGTAAATTTACAAGAAAAATGGGATTGTTCAATATTGTTAATGTCATTTCTACAGAATACAACTTTTGTCACCTACCCATCTTTTGCGGGTCACATCATCATGTGATACAATTTCACCGGTCAATAATATTCTGCACTTACAGTTTCATCCCAGTGTGAGTGAAAGTCAATGGAACAAAGTCTAGTCTATGACAAGGCATCTGGTACACACATAAATAGCTACACTGTTGAGCCTCTGAACCATACGGAAAACATCAATTATCCCAGAAAAGTCAAGAATGACATCATTCTCCAGAGAAACGTGTCTACGCCCATGATCTGATCTGCACAACATAGAGCTAAAGTTCTACAGCTGGAGCCGTAAAACAAATGTCTGGCCAATGGTGTACTGAACATAGCCACGTTTGCTTAACATCAATGCAGAATATCAAAACCAATATTCCCTTTATATTTGTGTTAAACTGAATGTTCAAAACAAAAATTGCGTTCATTTGATTTCCATGCAGTGATGAATCGTGCGCATGCATAATGGCCCCAGTGTTTATTATGAAAGTAAACAGGAAGTGAACAGATTCCATGTTGACTGATGCGTTTGCACTCGACAAAACTCACCAGATTGTGACTCTTCGCTGAGATAATCTTTGTAACATCTGGATCCCAGAGCACCAGATCGGCATCCGAGCCCACAGCGATGCGGCCTTTACGCGGGTACAGGTTGAAGATCTTGGCGGCGTTGGTGCTTGTGACAGCCACAAACTGATTCTCGTCCATTTTTCCAGTTACCTATCAAAGTAGGACCAAAGTGAGTCCCCAAACGTCACATCCACATGTATCTTGCAAAAATGGTTTTCACGGAACCGAAAAGAACGCATGTCACTCCTCTCTTCATCAAGCTACATTAGTTCCCAACAGCAGCTTGCAATGCATTCAAATCTCTCCATATAGCCTACAGGACCATCACAGGTGGAGGACCCAGCTACCTTCCCTTGCTGATTCACAGATATATGTCCTCCAGGTCTCTGCGCTCCACTACCGAGCAACGTCTTGTGGTACCGTCCCAAAAGGGTAAAAAAAACCTCTCTCGCATCTCCTCTGCATCGGTTCCACGATGGTGAAACGATCTGCATCTTACAACACGTTTGGCAGTCTCTATCTTTAAAAGCACCTAAAAACTCATCTCTTCCGTCTACACAACTTAAACCTCCTTCCTTACATATTGACATTTTATAAAAAAAAAATGATCTTTTCTTCCCATCTACAGGTTTTATCTTGCCTTGTGTTACTTAGTAACCTTGATCTTCGACTTGTTCACCTATTGCTATCTCTGCTATTTACCGCTTCATTGTCTCCTGGATTCTTTGTTAGTTGCTTCGGATAAAAGCAGCTGCTCAATGCCTTCATGTAGATGTAAATGATGTATGTGCTTTCCTATACATCACACTACACAAATACAGATTTTGATCAAACTTTGGGTGCGTTTAATCTGCCTGTCTGTAATTACAGTATCTGCTTTTCCCAATCACGATTTAACGTCATCAGATTAGGATTTTCTCTCACCACACATTTGTCCCAGATGATGGACATTCTTTCCTCAGTGCCATTGGTTCCTTCGGGGATGAGGGTGAAGTCATCTTTGCCCACTGCTCTCTGAGCTGTATTAAAGGTACAGTGAGCGCTTCCTGTGACCTGCAGGTCCCCACTAAAGTGTAAAGAGAAAGTAAATTAGGACAAACATTTACAGTTCCACACAAATTATGACAAACATTTAAGTGGTGACTCTTTGAATCCCTTTTTATGTTGCTATGGTGCTTTGAACATTTTCACTTGCTTTAGCAAATGATATCCTTATGATGTGCCTTTTAAACTCTTTTAATGTTGCTGTTTTGATGCTATTAGTTCTAATTGTTTTAAAATGTGTTAAACAGTGCACCTGTTCTAAAAAAGTGAATCAAATATTCCAAAGATGATACACATTTTTTTATTTTGTATTTATTTTGTAGTTATATCTCAACCACTCCCAATGATGTTATCATTTCCTTACTTTTGACACTCCAAACCTGGATGGCTTTCTTTATTCCAATAAGATATTTTAAAAGCATGTTGGTCATTGTCCCTCAATCCCTTGCATTTGTTTTGTGTCCATTCAATAAAAATAGATTTGCTACCAACTTTCTTCAAAATATCTTTTTTTGTTCCAAATAAGTAAGACATACTCCCAAAAGTTCAATAGTAATAAATGCTTGCTATGGCTACTGGGGTTCTTACCATGACAACAGTGAGTTTAGGTAGTCTGGTGTGGTTGGATCAGGACTCAGTGGTGGAGAAGTGACGTAGGCCGCGGCCTTTGCCCAGTTCTTGCTCCAGTAGTGTGAGCCGTCTGTCCCGAGACTGGCTGTGATTGGTTCTCCATACACAACGGTGCCTAAAGGGTTGAATGATACTGAATTAGCAACAGCATATACAATTTCACAGTAATTCCCTTCCCTAATTCTAGGGCCGGACCACTATGATGTCATCTCTATATGTCTGGCCAAGTAATGCTGATTCATAACATGCTTTGTGTGTCTTTTTTGTTGTTGTTGCTGGACTGCAGTCAATCGCTCTCATAAAACCTGTCTCAGTCTTCCAGTCTTGCTGTACCTCATTTTAATGGCATGAAGAAAGTGGGATTAGCTCAGACCACTTCACACTGTTCTGACTGAATGCATGTATTCCACCACTGAATGTTTTCATGAAAGTGATTTTAGAGTGATAGTTCACCTAAAAATAACAATTCTGTCATCATTTATTCATCCTCATGTCATTTCAAACCAGTAAGGTTTCTGCAAAACCCAAAAGAAGATTTTGGGAAGAATGTTGGTGGCAAAAAACAGTGAGCCATTTGATCTCTATTTCAAGGACACAAAATCACAGAGACATTTCTCAAAATATCTTCTTTTGTGTTAGGCAGAATAAAGAGTCATCTGCAGGTTTTGAACCACATGAGGGTGAAAAATGATGCCAGATTTTTTTTCTTTATTTTGAAAATTCTTCAATCTTGTATAATTGAATATAAATTTTGATAATAAAATTGTATCTATTATATATAGAAAATAAATTGCACTGAGACTGTTAAGGATCTCACCTTTCTTTCTGGCCTGAGCGATGACATCAGCAGCACTCTTGCTCATCACCTTAGTGATGTAAAGGGGGCAGTTGGTCTGATTCGCCACCGTTACAGAGCGGTTTACTGCTTCCGCCTCCACCTAAACAAGCCACAAATCCATCTCCACTCATTAGCAGATTTAAAAGAAATTGAAAACAGGATTTTCCCAGAATTAGTTGTGCCTACCTCTTCTGGACGACTGAGAACATGTCCCTCCGGTCCAGTGATTCCCAACTCCAAGATCCTACGTTGTTCCTGTTATAGGAAACCGGACATGAAAAAGACATGAGACATGGTTTTATGTCAATCAATTTACACTAAAAAAGTAAAGTACATTTAAAAGTGACGAAATTAATTAAATGTACTGGTATAATGTTGTTAATATGCAAGTAAAAAATTAAATTAATCTGATGAATTGAAAATTCCTATTAGATTTCATCAAAAATATTGGTGTTTATTACAAATATATATTTGTTAATTAAATGCACTTTTTTTCACTGCATTAACCCCCAAAATCTTTGTAAATTAACTGTTTAATTCTTAATCAATTATTTTAATATTTTTCGCCAAAAATGTACTCGACGTTTTAAAAATAATGTTTTTTATCTGTTATAAATATTATATGTGCTATTTACTTAGACACAGGACATATTTTTAAAGTGTAGGTGTTGGTTGTAAGACATGTTTTGATTTAACATGTCAAACAGTTTATTGTTAGTAGTAACAGAGGATGAGAGAACAGCATTGGACTGTGCTCTCTTCAGATCTCACCTCAGCTATGACGTCTCCGTTTTCAGCGTGAACTTGAGCGATGGCCCCAAGATCCCGAATTACGCTGAACACTTCATAGACCTGCAGACAGAGACAAACACACATCTTAAATGCTAATATCATATCAGAATCTCCTTAAAAAAAAACTTTTGCTTTATGTTTAGCAAAGTTTGAGTATAATGTCATACCTGCGAGTCAGTGAGCTGAAAAACATCTTTGTAAGCCAGATAGACGAGGAAGGAGTTTACTCCTGCACACAAAGATGGTGTATAAGATTACATAGGGGTGAAAGCAAGAAAGAGAGAAATTCCTGGCTGATGGAGTCAGGATGGTTGCAGATGCTGAAAGTTACCGTGATCTTTGACGAGAGCCTCCATTTCCTCCTGGACGCCTTTGTGCCATTCGGTGATGTCAACGTGAAGAGAATAATCACAGCACGCTTTGCTGTCGGCCCATTCACGCCACTGATTGAAGGCTGAGATTAGACTTGTACCGGGTTCTGGCACCACGTGGTCAACTGTTCACACAAACACAAAAATACCTGTCACTATGATGATAATAAAGAGATTGATCTTTCAGAAATAACATTAATGACTATTTGTTCTGTGCAACACAAAAGAAAATATTTTATGCCTTTTTGATTATTTGATCTTATAATAGAAGTCAATGTTTGCAGAAGAAAAAATGACATATGGTTTGAATGACATAATGGCTTTTGGGTGAACTCTCTCAGGCTTTCTGTGCTATTTTCAGCTCACAGAATCCCTTACGACTGCAGAACTCGAAAGTAAACTTCACTAGAGAGAAGATCTAAGCATCACCAAGAATTCAGGATTCATGTGACTCAGAAAAAGGCTTGATAACATTAATAAAATGTGTATTAGTTCTCACAAGACTTTTTACTTCTGCAGAACACAAAAGACAATATCTAGAATTTGGAGAATAAAATCACATGAGGCTGAGAAAATGATGAGTTTAACTGTTGACCAGGACCAGGGAATGTCCTGGTAATACTATAGATGAGCAATTCCAGCATTATGGATGTAACATGAAAACTCATAACATGAACACAAAACAATGAACGATCTATTCATATTTTATTGAAAAACCAATGATTGAGTCTAAACATTAGAAAAATATCAGTTTCTTGCTACACTCTATGAATACACTACCAGTCAAACGTTTTGGGAATGATAATCACTTATAAATTCATATTTTTGTCACATTTAATAAAAATAATAAACTCATTTCATTATATTTTAAATATGTTAAAACAAAAGAGAACCGTGGAAATTATGTTATAACTAAAAAATAAAAATAAAAAAATGTTGTATTTAGTCATCTTCAGTGTCACCTTATGACCAGAATTTGCAGAAATTATTTCTTATAATTTTCTCAAGTGGCTTCTAAAGGCCGCTCCCTGAGCCCGTCTATTCTTTGCTCTTGAGGGGTTTTTGAAAACCATTTTTATTAAATAAAATGTATGAGAGTATAAACAATATCTCCACATAAATAAAATAGCAATGAACTAATAAGAACAAACAGCACATTCTGTATAACTGAAATACTACTACAGTAAATACTAAAATAGATTTACTTTAGGGAGTGTAAACAAACATACTGATCATGGTGGTTCCTCCGGCCAGGGCAGCGCGGGTCCCTTGGTAGAAATCATCTGCGGCGGTCATGCCCCTGTCGGGCATCTGGAACCGTGTGTGCACATCGATGCCACCCGGCATCACCATGCGCCCATGGGCATCGACGGTTTTCACCCCACCGGGCACTATCAGATTCTCTCCAATCTGCCTGTAAAATAAAACATTGAGATTAGAATGAGATATGGAGTAACACAAATAACTATTTTTTGTAATGTCACATGATAGCTATGTATAACTAAATATCTTATTGACGAATGATAAACCAATCACTTTGGGCCTGTGTCTATATACAGATAAAAAAGAAAACTAGGCTATATTAGTAAAGGATAGAACTTATAAAAAATAACATTTATAATTATAATTACTTATAAAATCCATTGAATCTGAAAGAAAGTAATCTCTCATACTTACTTGATCAAGCCATCCTCCATATAAATGTCTGCACAGAAGGACTGATCATCATTGACAATCTTAGCTCCTTTAATCAGGAGACGGTCACTCTGCAGAGAGATACAAACAGCATCACTATCACATTAAAGTACATATGGTGTAAATCGACTGATAGTCTTGGCACAGCATTACATACAAATGTGATCAATAACAGATTTAGGCATTATTGCAGCAACACCAACATTCTTTATAAGAAGCATCAGTGAGTTCTGTGGCTTTTACAATTATAAACATATGTTCATCGTGAAACATTTATCTTACACTGTGCTACAATGTGCGCTGTTTATCTAAAGTGTATGTAGTAAGCTTCACTTCTTCAAGATGAGGGGAGATTTGGTCTCAGGGAGTTCTATGATATAGTTAAAAGAATATTTAAATATCTTAAAGTATTTCTTAGCAAATTCTTAATTTGTCAGTACATATGTATGTTCTCGGACAAACTTATTGATTAAAAAAGATTTAAAGCAATAGTTCACCTAAAAACAAAAATAATGCCATTACTTACGCATGCTTTTCTTATTTCAAACCTTTTGTCTTTCTTTCTTCTGCAAAACGCAAAGGAAGATATTTTGAATAATGTTGCCAACCAAACAATGGCAGTAATCACTAACTTATATTGATTTTGTGTGTTTACATCAAAAGTAAATGTGTACTCCTGTTGTTCGGTAGGCAACATTTTACAAAATATCTTCTTTAGTGCAAGAAAGTCATAAAGGACTTAAATGACAAAAAGGTGAGTAAATGATAACAGAATTATCGTTTTTGGGTGAACAATCCATTTAAAGAAAGAGGAAAGTAACTTTAAACAGACGGTCATTGGATTTACAATATTCAATTAAAATAAAGTTACATTTTAAAACAAAAATTCTTTGGAAAATCGCACAATTTTAATTTCTATTTAATTTTATTATTCTACATGTAATAAAATGTACATTGATATATAAATATATTTAATAAAATATGTGTCTATACTAAACACTTACAGGCCCCTATCCCCTATCCATTTCTAAGTTTCTCAAACATTTTTTAGGTAAAAATGCAAATCATGTTAAAATACCCTTCTGTTACATTAAGTGTTTTTATGCAGCTTTCCGGATACAGTGGATTTCGGATATTTTCAAGCTCAACAACAAATTTATTTCTTATTTAAAGTTATTAAATATTTTTTATATAGGGAAATTCAGACAATATCATAAAAATATCCCAAATCCGAGGTGTCTTTAATGCATCATTATTCCTCAGTCAATTAAGGTTATTAAGATTTTTTTAAATCTAAGAATCCATAAATGATTAGTAAAATAAATAACAAAAGAAAACTGTGTTCTGTATTATGAGGGCTGAAGCGTTTAGACTTTTTATCTTGATACTTGAAAATTCGAAATATTTACTAGGCAAAGAGTGAATTATCTGAAATGGATCTGTTTTTTCCCAACAGTACTGGATTCCGGACACCCCGGTAGAGCCATCACCATCTAGAATTCCCTTAACATTCAAGACTCCAGCACAACTTTCATTTTTCTGAAAGGGACAGTGGAACAATTCCAGTCACAAGCCCTTCAGCATCGTACGGGGACAAAGACACCAGTGTCTGCGATTCTGCCTCTCCGCGTGCCTGTTGGCAACCCGGCAACATGAGGCCCTGGGTGGATTCCCAGGCCCTCCCCTAATTCACTTAGTGATGAAAGCCAATACTCCGGTGTCCTGACATCTACTACACATCCCTGGATGACATAAACAGGCAAAACATAAGCGGAAAAAAACACACCAGAAGCACTCAAAACACTTCGTTTCCACAGCCTTTATAGTGTGTTTACACACACTTTGGGCATGTACCAAGCTTGTACAGAGGAACAATGCTTTGTCATAGCAGGACTTTATGTGTTTGGGGCCTTCGAGAGCATGCATGTGGCTTTGGCGGTCAGCCACACTGAACAGCTGCTTCATAACATCCATTACATAACTCCGGCAATCACAGACCAATCATAGCAGACATGCTGCGCTGAAGCCACATGACATCATCAATCTGGTCAAAATGTTAATAAGAGGAAGAGTTTAACCCCAAATTGGGATTTGTGTTGGACATTCTCCAGGGATTCATTGCGCCAGAAAAAAATTGAGGACATACATTTGTCATTTATCATGTGCTCTTAATGTTATAGCTTTAAACCGCAGCGTAACCACTGTCTGCTGTAAATGAAAGTGCATGTTTGAATGTTTGCCATAAGTCATTTGTTCATGATTCTGGGTTAAATCCTGTTTTCTGTATCTGCAGCATGGATTCGCCAAAACATGCCTAAATTGTTACATGCTGTCTACTGTTACTAAGTGCCATTTAACCCCCAAATGAGGCTTTAAAATGAAGCCATAATGGGACACTTAACAAACAAAGCGGGAGTTTATATTTTGATGCGAGCTATACGGAGGACCACAAATGAAGAATAAAAGAGTAATGCAATAAAAAGTAGAATAAAATAGAATAGATTACAATAGAAGAGAATAGAAAAACAAATCGAGCTGGGACTTTAATATGAGCCATTTAAAGGACCACGAAGAAAAGATACGATAACAAATCAAATAAACAAAGTGGGGACTTATATTTTATATGGGCCAGATGGAGGACCACAAATGTGGAATGAAAAAGTCATGCAATAAAAAGTAAAGTAAAATAGAATAGATTAGAAAGAAAGAAATAGAATACGATAGCAATTCAACGAAACCCAGTGGGGTGTAATATTTGATATGAGCTACATCGAGGACCACAACTGAAGAATAAAAAGTAATGCAATAAAAAGGTGAATAGAATAAAATAGCAAATCAACAAATCAAGCAGGGATTTATATTAAATATATAAGAAGTTTGAGAATGCAATGCAATACATTTTAGAGTACAGTAGAGTAGAGTAGAGGTCTACCCGACCAGAGTTCTTGCTTAGCCGGAATACATTGCATTATAATAAATCCTCATATATTTATGTCATGTAATACTGAAAACTATAAAATCTCAGCTTAAATATAATATATGGCATTTTGACAGGATAATGGTGAATTAAGTCTTGTTTTAGATTTCAATTTTAATCACGCAAAGGACGATAAAACACAGCGACTGAAATACTTGGACATTCTTAAAAAACGATATAAAAAACGATATAAAAATATTTAATTGGTTTGTGTTTTTATAAAACTTAGAAATAAGCTTAAAAAATATATATAATTTAATAAAATAAAAATAATAATAAAATAGTGTGTGGTCTGCAGGAACGGTCGGGTCAGGAATAATTATTAAAAACGGGCTGCGGGTAAACAAAGAGTTAATATATAGTGGGAGGGGGTGGGTGTAGAATAAAACCTTGTGGGATGGGGACTACAAAACCAGCCCCATGCAGACCTCTAGAGTAGAGTAGAATAGAAATATGTGGCCAAAACTGCCAAAAGCAGGAAAGACCAACATAGTTTTGCTAATTGAGTCATTCTATATTTATCCACACTCCGAGTGTTCTTCAAAATCAGTCTTGAAGAAAAACTAATCCAAGATGTCTGGCTTTCCCTCTATGGAGTTAACCAACTGCAAAACCATCCGTCATTTGTTTAGAAAACAGAAATGGGTTTCACGAGCCAGAATCTGGTTTAAATGCCAGGCTGATCTCCATATGAACATCTTAAAAGAAAGCTGAAAGTGATCTTGGTGGCGCATGTTTGAATAACAGAGACACTAGCATAATTTTTTACACACATAGTCGCTCAGTAAGATATTGAATGAGGAAATCCTGTCTGTAATGTGTCTGAAGAACAAACACATTCCTGGCAGAGCTGAATTCTGATGGGGGCACGAGACACTACAGGTCAGCCGAGCATTCTGGGACAGCTTACTAGTTTGCAATGGAGCTTCTGTGGTTGCCACGGCAACAGGGCATCTTTTTTGTTGGGCATCAAAAGCACTGTGATACTAAACAGCAATGCAAGGATCATGGGGCGATTGATGCCTATTCATATTCAAGCATATTTTAAAACCCTTTGTGGTGAAAATCGATGCCAGGCCGATATGATATGATATGTGGTGTTTTTTTTCATATAACTATATTTAAAAAAATGTGGTTTGAAACATTATGATGTTAACACCAATAACATCAACTCATTTGATCATGACATGGATCGACCGTTTGAGTCCTAGATACGCAAGAATGGCACATTCTTCGATTCGGGCAAAAAAAACTAAAGTGTATGCGGGGCTAATTTGCATAATCATGCACATACTTAATAAAGCTAAGGTGAAGGGTCACAAGTAATTAAAAGGCTTTCTTTGAGAAAGGAGGCTCCTATCGATCAGCTGGAGAGCGGTATCGGCCAATAATCACATTTTATAATTCCATTGGGACTCACCAAACTTGACCAACCGTCCAAACCGATCAAATTGATCACATCAATACATAAGGATGTACATGATAATATTGTTTTGTAATTATTGAGTACTTTGTTAAAACAATGGTAAGATTATATTACACACAGATCCCTGTAAAAATGAAACAAACATAAACATATTATACCAAGGCACCATGTATAACATTAGTTCCTCTGAAAAACATTGATCAGAGAGCTCACATATCAGTCGTACAACTAAAAGCATCATCATCAGATTCACCCTAACACCATGACGAAAAATCGATAATCGGTATCGGTGGCAAAAATCCTAATCGGGGCATTCCCAGTTCTCAGCAGTAACATTTCTTTTTTAATATTAATCGAATAAGTAGCTTTAAGGATCCCCCTTTAAATCACTATAATGCATAGCTGAATCAGTGAGTGTCAGTGAGTAATGCAACACCACATAATTTATCCTAACAATCGGACCTCATAGCTCTGTCTAAAAGCGAGAATGCGGGTGGCGAACTCATTCTTCTTTAATGAAGCCCGAGAAGGTGTCACCCTCCTCCGCCTGTCTGTGCAGCTGACCAATGCAGCTGGCCTGTCCAGACCCACCCCAACAAACCTCCATGACACCGCCACTAAAGCCATATGCTTCTGTCTGTGTGTGTGTGCGTGAAATATGTATACATACGGACCACGCCTGTGTCTATTTATCACCGAATTGCCACACAATGCATGTGCGGAGACATGTGTCCTTACGTTAATCAAAATGAGCACAAAACCAGACGGATGCCGTTGATACGTCCGTATAAGTCGCTCTTAAAATTCACGTCTGCCCTTGTGCTCGCCAACTCTTGGCCTCACAATTCAACCTTTTCGAGGACAGTTATGCATGGGGTCTTCAGGTCCCGGCGCCCTTGGGAGGTCCACCCTGATCGCTCTGAATCCCGTCAAAGCTCAGGCCGGAGCCGGGATGCAAATGACAACGGACCGAGACGGACCAAGACATCGCCGTTCCAGCAAAGCGTCGACAATCAATCTGTCTGTTCCGTTCTCCTCCTCCGTCGTCTTGGACACAGACACAACATTGAAGCCATCGTGTAGGGGTGTGGCATCTTCAGCTCCACACGGATCTCCAGACCTTTCCTTCGAGAATTCCATCATCGCTCTCCGGCATGTTCCGACTTCACCGCTGTTCTCCTTTTCATCCTGGAGTCTGGTCTGGACTTCCTCGGGTCTCTGAGATCACCAAGAGCGGCTGTGGTTTCCGGTGGATGTGGACAGCCCGGAGAACCTAAAGGGTGTCTCAAACCTCCCCTGCATCAAGTGACACAAAGGCACACCCGCCGGCGGGCCGAGCCGGGCCAAATCTGTGCCATCTCCATCCTGCGGCATACATTAGAATAAGAACAACGCTATCCCTATGGATGATTGGGATGTCCCGGATATGTCACAATCTCACAAAGGATGTCTGTTTTATTAAGGTTAATACATTTATAATAAATCACATTCCATATAACAAGACATTTTAATTCCCAGCATCAGGACAATCCTGAACCCAACCTATCATCCCATTGGCCCAGGACCAGCCCAAAACAAAGAGCACCCTGCCCCTCCCTTTTATGATGTCATTGATACAATTGTAACAGGTTTGCTACATTGTAGCACATCACCACACATTAGAGATGCATTCATGTTTAATGTGCTGCCAAAGAAAAGAAGATATCCCATAACTCACTGTTATGCGGGGAATATTCTTCTTGCCCTGATAGCCAGACATCTTCTTTAGGCGCTGATGAACCGATTATGGGATGTAAAACAGCCGAATTGAGGAGGAAAACGCGTCGTGAATGAAGGACAAAGGACCGGCGCCCGATATCTCTCTCTCTCTCTCTCTCTCTCTCTCTCTCTCTCTCTCTCTCTCTCTCTCTCTCTCTCTCTCGGCTGATGCGCGCTTTAGAGCAGCGCGCATGCGCACAGCCCCGCCCTGCACAGCTCCTCCCAGAGTCTGGGCCCTGGGTCTTAAGAGGTTCTGATGGCATTTTAACACACACTGTCATTCTGACCATGACATTGTTTTAAGATATATGTTTTATATCAAGGTAGAATAAATGTGTGCTTGAAGCGTGATGGTCTTCTTTTGGGTGTTTGTACCCGTACGCCCTTATTGTGTCTCAATGCAGTAGAGAGAGGTAGACTCTTAACTCTAGGGTTGAGGGTTCCTACATTTACATTTATTCATTTGGCAGACGCTTTTATTCAAAGTGACTTACAAGTATTGTGAAGTGGACAGCTATACTTTCAGAGAAAACAGAGGTGAGATGTCTTGCTCAAGGACACTTCAGCCATTGTCTGCTGGCACTGGGATTCAAACCCACAACCTTCTGCTTACAAGTCCAACTCTCTAACCACCAGACCACATGTGACCCACGACTGGGTTCAAGTGTCGGGCCGACAATACATGACTTATTTCCCCAGCGAACTTCCAACTGCTCGCTGGGTGCTGCAGGATATATGTCTGCCGACTGCTCCGGATGTGTGTGTGTGTGTGTGTGTGTCTGTGTGTGTGTGTGTTTGTGTGTGTGTGTGTGTTTCCTACTGTGTGTTTGTTCACTGCTGTGTGTGTGTGTTAGTGTTTTAGTGTTAACTACTGTGTGTTTGTTCACTGCTGTGTGTGTGTGTGTGTGTGTGTGTGTGTGTGTGTGTGTGTGTGTGTGTGTGTGTGTGTTAGTGTTTCCTACTGTGTGTTTGTTCACTGCTGTGTGTGTGTGTTAGTGTTTTAGTGTTAACTACTGTGTGTTTGTTCACTGCTGTGTGTGTGTGTCGGTGTGTGTGTGTGTGTGTGTGTGTGTGTGTGTGTGTGTGTGTGTGTGTGTGTGTGTGTGTGTGTGTGTGTGTGTGTGTGTGTGTGTGTGTGTGTGTGTGTACTTTGGATGTGTTAAATGCAGAGCACCTTTGAGTACGGGTTACCATACTTGCCTGTATGTCACGTCACTTCATTACAGCAGGGAGGACAAAGCTTAGCTTTAAATCCCATCTGTCCAACACAAACCATTTCCTGCTTTATTGACTTTGCATAAAGTCCCAAATCACATTCCCATCCATGTATAAAAGTCAAGTTATTTTACTAAGGAATTCAATAAATAACATTATGCTGACGCAGTAGATAAAACATTCTATGCATGAATTTATATAAATGTTTAAGTGCATGCAAGGGTTATTCTACACCCAAACAAGGAAAATAGACTTGAATAAATGGTAACAGCTTTTGAGGTGCTGCCCTATAAAAATGTGATGACATGTACTTCAGCATCATTCAGCATAAATGTGTAACTATGGTTACTGCATCAGTGGCCACATATATCTCATTGGATAGTCTGTTTTAAGGATCAAGGTTGTATTTGATGTTATTTAAAAGAGACCATCCTTCAATCATTCTGAACAGTTAAGGGTAGATTTCTGTGCAGACTGGGATATTTAGATTATTTACTCATCAAGTGTGTGGATCAATGCCTATAATAACTAATAATAATGATCTGTCAGTGCAAGCAGAGACGGCTCTAATTTTGCCTAGTACAGACCCTGTCCAGGAAATCACCCCAAAAAGAAGAAAGACAAAATGATGCATCTTAATGTGTCCGTCTGCTTTTGTCATAATCACATTATACTCACCATTAACCGTCAACTAGTGAAAATAAGCAAACATACAGAAAACAGTACAAAGAAGAATATAAAGCAATTAAAGATTCTGCATATATTTCATTGAACTCTGTCGATGATGTAACGCCATATTTCTGAATATCATTTCTCTTATCTGAGCCCGTTCATAGTTGATGTCTTATTATCAATCTTAACAACAACACTGCATTATTGGTGCATACAAACCCAAATACAGCTGGGAAATGTGAAAACACTGAGAAATATGAGTAAAAAATAACACATGGGAAGTTTTACCTACAGTTCACACTGTACAAAGAATAATTGTACCTTAGTAGATAACACAAAAAACACAGTAAGATTAACTTAATAAAATCATTAAAAAACTTTTTTGACATAATGATTAATAAAAAAATCAACAGTTAATTTCTCCAAAACTCGTAATGATTATTTAAGTTTGTGTAAAAGGAAAAGGTAATTATTTGACAATATATATTTGTAACACACAAATATTTTTGTTACATTAGAAGAGAAACATTTGTGTTGCACAGTAAACGAACATTCCTCAAACTATATTATTGCCATTTTTGACCGATTGATGATAATTATTGGATATAAAAGATAACCACCAGATAAAAAGCCAGATCTCAGCTTCTCAAAGATTTAGGCGTATCCACCCACATGACAATGCACAATCTCCTGCAGTTCTTACCTCGTCGTTTAGGTTCTGGAGATTCTCTTTCCCGGTGCTTCTTCTGATCTCCACCTTTCTTGGTTTGGAGATATCTCTCTGCCTCTCTATCACTCGACCTCTTCCAGAGGAATCGTCCGGCGTCTTGGGCTCTGTGGAACCGTCCACAGGGCAAAACATGCCACAGAATTTCTGCCGTGGCTGGTTGGGACTGGAGCTTCCCATGTTGTGGAAGAGAGCATGACCGGCGGCAGACATTTCTCCCTGTAAATATTGTCACTATCCTGAATGCAAAGGCATGCAAACCCCCCCGGTTAAAGGCGGACGTCCACAAGCTCTCATCAATCAAACCTTGCAGAACTCCACATTCATGTGTTCAGGTCCACCATCACACAACAACACACATGTTAACAAACAGACTCACATGAGTGTCAATCATGCAACATGTTGTCTTTATTTCATCACATGCATACAGATGTCAGATGTTCAGTGTTACCTTACAGAAGGTCCAAGGATGAAGATGTGATGCTGTGATCTAAGGATGGGAGGAGGAGGTGATGCTGGAAGATGGAAGGACCACATGGAAGACTCTCTGACTATTGTGATTGGTGAATGCGGTATCTATAATAAAAGTCATCAGATTGAAATCTTTTATTTTGTATTTTTTTGGAGAGGTTTTTTTGGGAGAGCCCCGCCCGTGCAGGTTAAAAGTTAAGGGCGCTGTCCGTTCAGCACCACACGCCGACGCGGTGACGCAACACAAGAGGGCGTGGCCTCTCGAATCATTCGTCATGTACACACGCGTCGCGTTTTTCACTGCGTTACGCAAACCACGCGTCGCGTTTTTATATAACATATATAGAAATGTTTCAGTTATTAATATATAAAATATATAGAAATGTTTCTGTTATTAATATATAAAATATATAGAAATGTTTCAGTTATTAATATATAAAATATATAGAAATGTTTCTGTTATTAATATATAAAATATATAGAAATGTTTCAGTTATTAATATATAAAATATATAGAAATGTTTCAGTTATTGATATATAAAATATATAGAAATGTTTCAGTTATTAATATATAAAATATATAGAAATGTTTCAGTTATTAATATATAAAATATATAGAAATGTTTCAGTTATTAATATATAAAATATATAGAAATGTTTCAGTTATTAATATATAAAATATATAGAAATGTTTCAGTTATTAATATATAAAATATATAGAAATGTTCCAGTTATTGATATATAAAATATATAGAAATATTTCAGTTATTGATATATAAAATATATAGAAATGTTTCAGTTATTAATATATAAAATATATAGAAATGTTTCAGTTATTAATATATAAAATATATAGAAATGTTTCTGTTATTAATATATAAAATATATAGAAATGTTTCTGTTATTAATATATAAAATATATAGAAATGTTTCAGTTATTAATATATAAAATATATAGAAATGTTTCTGTTATTAATATATAAAATATATAGAAATGTTTCAGTTATTAATATATAAAATATATAGAAATGTTTCTGTTATTAATATATAAAATATATAGAAATGTTTCAGTTATTAATATATAAAATATATAGAAATGTTTCTGTTATTAATATATAAAATATATAGAAATGTTTCAGTTATTAATATATAAAATATATAGAAATGTTTCAGTTATTGATATATAAAATATATAGAAATGTTTCAGTTATTAATATATAAAATATATAGAAATGTTTCAGTTATTAATATATAAAATATATAGAAATGTTTCAGTTATTAATATATAAAATATATAGAAATGTTTCAGTTATTAATATATAAAATATATAGAAATGTTTCAGTTATTAATATATAAAATATATAGAAATGTTCCAGTTATTGATATATAAAATATATAGAAATGTTTCAGTTATTGATATATAAAATATATAGAAATGTTTCAGTTATTAATATATAAAATATATAGAAATGTTTCAGTTATTAATATATAAACTATATAGAAATGTTTCTGTTATTAATATATAAAATATATAGAAATGTTTCAGTTATTAATATATAAAATATATAGAAATGTTTCAGTTATTAATATATAAAATATATAGAAATGTTTCCGTTATTAATATACAAAATATATAGAAATATTTCAGTTATTAATATATAAAATATATAGAAATGTTTCAGTTATTGATATATAAAATATATAGAAATGTTTCAGTTATTAATATATAAAATATATAGAAATGTTTCAGTTATTAATATATAAACTATATAGAAATGTTTCTGTTATTAATATATAAAATATATAGAAATGTTTCAGTTATTAATATATAAAATATATAGAAATATTTCAGATATTGATATATAAAATATATAGAAATGTTTCAGTTATTAATATATAAAATATATAGAAATGTTTCCGTTATTAATATATAAAATATATAGAAATGTTTCAGATATTGATATATAAAATATATAGAAATGTTTCAGTTATTAATATATAAAATATATAGAAATGTTTCCATTATTAATATATAAAATATATAGAAATGTTTCCGTTATTAATATATAAAATATATAGAAATGTTTCTGTTATTAATATATAAAATATATAGAAATGTTTCTGTTATTAATACATAAAATATATAGAAATATTTCAGATATTAATATATAAAATATATAGAAATGTTTCTGTTATTAATACATAAAATATATAGAAATGTTTCTGTTATTAATAAATAAAATATATAGAAATATTTCAGATATTAATATATAAAATATATAGAAATATTTCTGTTATTAATATATAAAATATATTGAAATATTTCAGATATTAATATACAAAATATAGAAATGTTTCAGTTATTAATATATAAAATATATAGAAATGTTTCAGTTATTAATATATAAAATATATAGAAATGTGTTTGTTATTAATATATAAAATATATAGAAATGTTTCAGTTATTAATATATAAAATATATAGAAATGTGTTTGTTATTAATATATAAAATATATAGAAATGTTTCTGTTATTAATATATAAAATGTATAGAAATGTTTCTGTTATTAATACATAAAATATATAGAAATGTTTCAGATATTAATATATAAACTATATAGAAATGTTTCTGTTATTAATACATAAAATATATAGAAATGTTTCTCTTATTAATACATAAAATATATAGAAATATTTCAGATATTAATATACAAAATATAGAAATATTTCTGTTATTAATATATAAAATATATAGAAATATTTCAGATATTAATATACAAAATATAGAAATGTTTCTGTTATTAATATATAAAATATATAGAAATGTTTCTGTTATTAATATATAAAATATATAGAAATGTTTCTGTTATTAATATATAAAATATATAGAAATGTTTCTGTTATTAATATATAAAATATATAGAAATATTTCAGTTATTAATATACAAAATATAGAAATATTTCAGTTATTAATATACAAAATATAGAAATATTTCAGTTATTAATATACAAAATATATAGAAATGTTTCAGTTATTAATATATAAAATATATAGAAATGTTTCTGTTATTAATATATAAAATATATAGAAATGTTTCTGTTATTAATATATAAAATATATAGAAATGTTTCTGTTATTAATATATAAAATATATAGAAATGTTTCAGTTATTAATATATAAAATATATAGAAATGTTTCAGTTATTAATATATAAAATATATAGAAATGTTTCAGTTATTAATATATAAAATATATAGAAATGTTTCAGTTATTAATATATAAAATATATAGAAATGTTTCAGTTATTAATATATAAAATATATAGAAATGTTTCAGTTATTAATATATAAAATATATAGAAATGTTTCAGTTATTAATATATAAAATATATAGAAATGTTTCAGTTATTAATATATAAAATATATAGAAATGTTTCCGTTATTAATATACAAAATATATAGAAATATTTCAGTTATTAATATATAAAATATATAGAAATATTTCAGTTATTAATATATAAAATATATAGAAATATTTCAGTTATTAATATATAAAATATATAGAAATGTTTCAGATATTAATATATAAAATATATAGAAATGTTTCAGTTATTAATATATAAAATATATAGAAATTTTTCAGATATTAATATATAAAATATATAGAAATGTTTCAGTTATTAATATATAAAATATATAGAAATGTTTCAGTTATTAATATATAAAATATATAGAAATGTTTCAGAT
Source organism: Triplophysa yarkandensis (assembly GCA_033220385.1). NCBI lineage: Eukaryota > Metazoa > Chordata > Actinopteri > Cypriniformes > Nemacheilidae > Triplophysa > Triplophysa yarkandensis. Next base: position 12,612,077 of record CM065673.1, read on the forward strand.
ATTAATATATAAACTATATAAAAATATTTTAGATATAAATATGTAAAATATATAAAAATACTTCAGATATAAATATATAAAATATATCGAAATATTTCAGATATAAACACATAAAATATATAGAAATATTTCAGATATATATTTATATATCTGTCAAATAATTTGTTCTGAAGGGCAATTCCTTGAAAATGTTAACCTAACAATGAAATTATTTAGTTTTTACCAAAGGTTTTAAATATATTTATAGCAAAGATGTCAATATTTGGTTGTTTTAGTACCCATCTAAAGTCTCAATTTTAATATTTATGGAATTATTTAACTTTATGATTTTTCATAGTCAAGTAAGTTTTCAGGTTTGTCACATTCATAAATCTAAAATTTGCTCATCGACAGACACATGAATATTAAAATATAGTAATTATTTTATATCCTATATTTTTGATTCTGGGTTTTACATTTTAATTCACATAAATCATTAGAAGTTGTCCTGTTTTGTCACGTCCATAACGCAGGTTTGTTTGTATGCATGGACTGTTTTTTATTTCAAACACTATCAACAAGGGTTTTATATATTATAAACAATTGGTTTAGTTTACTGGTAACTTACTGGTAAATTATTTAGTGAATAGGGTTTTAAGGAAGGCTCTATTTTTGATGCCCCTGGTGTGTACTTCCAAGCCCAGTTCACCCATTGAATACACAAGCCCACTCTGTTCGATTCTCTATTGAAGTCTTACAATGAAAGACCCCAAAACCTAGTTTCCATAACAACAATTCCTTCCCTCTTAGGAGTTGCTCTGGTGACTGGGGGCTGTTGCATTGGGGGAAATGCAGTTTGGGTGACAAATAAAGAGAAAAATCAGTGCAAATCTTTGAAATCAAGTCACAGGCATGGATGAATGATTCAGCAATGAGATAACTACTTTAATGCGTTTTTCCGAAACACTCTTCTGACGTAATGGTCCCTATGGGTCATTACGTAGCTTAGATAATGGCCTTGTGTTACAGCAACCACAACACAAATATAAACACACACATGTTGTGTTGCCATGCTTTCTGGGGACTGTCCGCAGACATTACAACTCCAAACTGTATATTCAATTCTATAAGCATGATCTTCAACCTATACTACATAAAAAACAACAAACCACACACAAAAGACATGTAGAACACAGTCATCATTCACCCTCAGCACAATTGTTTGAGCCAATCACCCCCCCTTCCCGTTGCTATGGGTTACTGGAATCCAAGATGGTTAATATAAAACAAAGGTTTATTTCAAAAGAGCCTAACCATACAAATGATTTTGTACACTCAACACTCAGATTCTGCTTTTTATCTTCATATAGTACAAATATGGCACTGTTAATACTGTCAGATGAAATATAACTGGAAATTTTGTACTAAAGAAGTTCAATAACCAACCATGAGAGGGAAATCTATTATGTAAAGTTAATATATTGGGGAACACTAATGCAATGTTTTTAAAATAAGAATCCCAGACATTGTTAGGATTCAACACACCCTTCTTTACCATCTCTCCCACAAGAGGGCAGCTGCTTCATGCTTTAGATTTCCTTCTTTCAGTCCATTTAAACTGAGTTATTTTGATGAAATGAAAACCAGGTGAATCACACAAACAATTCAGACTTTTCAGCAAAATTGGTTTTCAGCCTCTTATCAGTGGGTAAATGCATGCAACACCCCTAGAGATTCTAAAACAAATCACACTTTATTAAAGAATGGATTTGATTTCCTAATACGTTTAGACTCGACGTTTCCAAAATGTTTCAAATTAAAGAAATAGTTAGTGGCAGGTTATGTCTAATATAATGTCACTCATAACTGGAGCTTATTAATTAACTTCAAACCTGCTCTTTAGAATAATGGTCATTTTATGCATTATATTTCATTAAATCACATAAACCTAAGAAAATATGAGTAAATTGTAAAGCTTTACAATAATTGAATATGTTAGAATTAACACATTTAAATTTTAAAGTTAAATCTACATTATTTTCATTACGTAAACTTAGACAATATTTGTAAGTTTGGAGAAATTAAACATTGGATTTCTAATCAGTTCCTTATGTCCCGCTGAAAAAAAATCTATAATTTAGCATATTTGTGATATTTACTAAGTTGTATTTTTGTGTGTATAGTGCATCTTTCATATGCAGAACACCACAGAAGATATTTTGAAGAAAGATATTTTGTGCGCAAACAAAACCAATGCAAAACTGAATAGATAGAGTTCTTAATATTATTCAAAATACTTTTTGTGTTCCAAGGAGTAAAGTCCTAAAGGTTTGAAGCGAGAAGAGGGTTAGTAAATGATGACACAATTTTTTTTCTGGATGAACTATCCCTTCAAGGAATTTAAACGAAGGGATGTGAAAAGTCTCATCACTCCCATAGACAAATCAGCATTCAAAAAGCATTTTGACTATGAGGACATGAATGTACTGCAAAGAACATACACACACATTTATGAATGCAGTGAGCTCATAAAAATAAGAAAAGATGCAACAAATAGTGTGAGCTTTATAAAGCATTCATGGAAACTATGACATATCAGACGGTTTATGCCATAAAAACATAGACTGACTATAGTCCCCTCTGTAAGCTGACAAAGTTTCCCAGGTTAAATTCCCAGGCGTGTGTTTGAAATTTGCTATGTCATGGTGCACTATGAGCTGGGGCTTTGTTTAGTTTTCCTGCTGGTTGCTTGTCATGTAACTTGGCCAACTAAAAGGAGGTCAAAACCATAAAAACACTAAAGATAACATATGAGCTTGCTTTACCATCACTACTACTCATAGTTAAGAAGAATTTAAAGCAATAGTTTATAAAAAATCACACGCCATCACTTATTCAGCATCAAGTTCTACACCTCAGCAACATTCTTCAAAATATCACCTTTTGTGTTCCGCAGAAGAAAGTAAGTCATATAGGTTTGGAGTCACATGAGGATGTTTAAAATTTGATTTTGTGTGAACTCTCCCTTTAAGAGTCGTATAAAGAAGAGTTCTGCCAAATTTGAAAGACGATCAGAAAACCTGATTTAATTAATTATTCTAATACTAAAAGCAGTAAACGATGTAACAGAATGACAAAAATTAAATCAAATGCACACACACAAATAAGATCATACATTCAACTCATTGAAATGAGGGTCATTCTTTAAATTTTATTTTAAAACATTGTGCAGCAGGGGGTAAAAATCAATCCAATTTGGGGGTTTTAAAATCAATAAAAATCTTTTAATCGTTGCAGTCTCAAAAAACGATCAGCATCACCACAAAGCTGCTGTACCTTTTCTTCCAGACCACAATCCAAAACCAACTAAGTCCTATCCTGTACGGTCTGTCTGTACTAGTTTACCTCAATAGAATAAAATATTAAAAAAGCATATGAGAAACCTTCCAAAGAAGGTGGTGGAAAAAAAACAAAGGAAAGGAAAAAGGTACAACCCACATATAATGACAGGGAGTGATGACATCATACTGTATCAAACATGACCGAAGAGACGAGGCACATTGTTTAAAAGCTCTCAGTTGGTTTTGGCAGAATCCGATCCTTCTCAGGATACAAACAGACAATGAACAACAACATGTGCAAACATCCTAAATACACATAAAAATCCCTTGATGTGACAAAAACACAACAAGACTAGAAATCTTCACGGGGTTCTCAGGATTTTGGAAAAACACAAACCTTGTTCTGGACGAACTTTCAATTTATTTTAAAATCTGTTTCGTGTTCTGTGACGGTTGACCCCAAAATGAAACCCATGTCATCAATTACTCACCCTTGTGTCATTTCAAACCTGTAAGACTTTCTTTCGCTGCACGGAAAGAGACAATTTGAATAATATTGGTTAAAGCAAACAGTCGGTCCCTTGACTGCTGTGTGGACACAAATATCAGTCAATGGGGACTTAGAGTTCTTTGACAACATTTTTCAAAATATTTTTTTTTGTGTTTTACAGATGACAGATAAATAAACGAAGACAGATTTTCACTTTGAGGTGAAGTATCGCTTAAGCAAACACCACTGCCATATCAAAACAGTTTCCCCAAATTAAGAGCATGAAAATGTTCACAATTGTTAAAGTGCAGAATTTCGAATTTGACACTGCTTTGACATGGCAAAAAATTTAAACGATTGCTTTTTGAGCATTTTAAAAGTCCAGTATAGTTAAGTGCTTAACTTAAAAGACTAGTTATAAAATCACTAGGTCTTGATATGTATACAAAGGGAACAAGAGGCAAAAATCACACAACAAACTCACAGAAAACAAGGATTGAGAAAATAATAATAGCAATCTCTTTTCATACAGGGACCTGCAAGCAAATCCAGCCCAATATATGATGGGTTATGGAACATGAATTAATCTCTTAGACAACTGTACCAGGCACTGTATCTGTGTACTGTAAGTTGGAAATGTAAAATATCATGCTAAATTTGGTATAAAACGAGCACATAACACAGTCCAAAACATTATTAGACTTTACATTTTCCCATACAGAGATCCCTGTCTTTCCAAACCATTCCAGCATTTCTTCCATTCTTTAACTTATAGCATTTGTATTAATAAATTAATTGTTAGCAAACACCCAGGCATGCTCATATATACTCTATATTTTCTTTAACCCCATTCTGAGCGGAAAAACTACACGGATTGTTTTTAAGTCACTATAGTGTCCGTGGGCCATTAATGGTTCATGTGATCAGACCCGAAGTGGCAGCTAGCCAAATCACTATCACCGGTTTCTATCCAGTTAAGCTAGAGTGCATGTTTACGTGAACCGAGTGCCTTCAAATACTGCGAAACGTAAATGCAACTGTAACGAAAAAGAGTTTTAAAGATGATGACATTAAACATAATCTAAAATGTGAACACAAATGATTAATAGAAAGAAAAAGGGCCTGAAACTTTCTCTTAGACACAAGGATGTCTCTCCTTTTAGAAAGAGCCAAATAAAATAAAGCAAACGTGAGAGAGTCTACAAGAAGTAATTGTAAAGGATTGTTGGTAAAGGATGGGGCATTCTTCATACAAACTGCAACCTTCTTTCCAATCCATCCGGGCCATGCCATGAGGCCCTTGATCAGATGTGGGTTCAAATGGAACTTGCAGGAGTAGTCAATCTTTTTCCAATGTACACCCTGAAGTAGAAAGAGACAGAGAGACGGGGAGGTCAGAGGTCATTATTGCATGTCTCATGAGGGGTGTGTGAATTACTCTCCTGGTATTATGTGAATATTGTTAGAACTGTACGCAGAGTGATAAAACAGGTGGCCAACCAGTGGTTCGGACAGCTGAATGGCTCAGCCACAGACTGCATGCTCATAGACTTTGATGCATGCCGCTGATAAAAATGTCAAGCTTGTAGATAAATATACATGATCCAATCTGTCTGGCTAGCTTTCTGGAGCTGTGAGAGGTCAAGAGTGCTCATCTGTACACTGCAGAACACTAAAGATGATATTTTGAAAAATGTTTGTTCATGCTTTATTCAGCCTGTCGTCCTAATGTCGTCCGATAACGAGACTGAGAGTAAGTGAATGCATGCCATTTGGTTGGCAGTTTGAACATTTCCAAATGATCTTCTTTTGTGTTGTGCGGAAGAAAGACAAGTTTAACATGACAAGAGGATGAGTAAATGTGACAGAATTTTTAGTTTTGGGTGAACTTTTACCTTTACTCATCTTAACTCAACTTTGAGATGCTCCAAATCTGTTTGAATTTATTGGTATTAAAGTATTTTGATAGAATGCTCATAACCAAAATCATAGTAGAAAAAAGACAGAATTTTCATTTTTGGGTGGACTATTTTAAGTCTTTTGTGGGGTTTGAATCTAAATTAACTTGGCTTATTCCTATTTCTGGAATTTAATCTTTGATGTGTTATTAAAAGTTAAATCTTTCTACTGTCTGGTAGGTATGTGTATCAAACGTTGACCAATTTTATAGCAGATTCTTACGCATATTTTTCAACTACCCCCACTGGACAAAAAGAAGAAAAACAGTATATATATTACATCACAGAATGACGAAATCAGTTGTCTCTGAACGTGTGTGCTGGACGTACCCGAGTCCCAGGACCAGGATGTGGGAGAGGAGCAGCGAGGGGATGAACACTTTAAGGAACTCAGCGGAGAAGATGCCTCCTTTCTTCATTGCTCCCGTCTTCCTCATGCTGAGAGTCACTGAACGCCGCGGGTGCCGGAAGTGAAACTCCCTGCAGATTATACACAACATCATCACAAAAGTTTTTTATTTACTTTTATGCAAAACAATATTTGATACGCAACAATAGCACAATGGAGTCTAACAAGCACAGCTGGTAACTATGATGATAAATGGAACAATTCAATAAAAAGAAAAAAATTAATATTCTGAATATGGTGATATGAATACATGTATTTACATGTATTTGCAATTCATGCTTTGTGTGCACGCTAATGGATTGAGGCTGAAGCCTCATACTAAATAAATACTAGTCAACCATTTCTTGTAAATCTATAACTTACAAAGTCTGAGAGGTTAAAGTTTTTCACTTTAAAAAAAGTTTTGTAAACAATTAAGATTTTATCAAATTTATGTAACCACTCCTGCCTCTGAAATCTCCTTCTATTATATAAAGTAAGTGAAATGAGTATGAGGGATGAATACTAAGTCAGAAACATCAGTATGCAAAAAACATTTGAGAAAAACCTACAGCAGATGACGAGATCTGTGTATTTGTGTGCGTTTAAAGGACACTTCTCTATTCCACGATGTCACGGGAGCCAAGTTAACATGATAGTTCAATCAAAATTACAATTACTTAGTCTCTAGTTTTTCCTAGCCTGTAATCATTTCTTTATTCTTTATATTTGGATGAATGCTTGTCACCATACAGATGACTACTATAGTAGGGAGAATAAAATGGTTAGTCAAAGTTACCCTACAACTTTTTATTGTTCAACGTAATTTAAAATATATAATTTTCTGTTCAACAGAACAAATGAGCAAATTATTCCCATCATAGTAATCAGTGGGGAATAATTGCTGTTCAGTTATTTACAGTTTTCAAAATATCTTCCTCTGTGCAGTCAATGCATACAGATTTAAAACAACGTAACAAAAGGTATCTAAATGATACCAGAATCGGGGAAACCATCCTCAAATAAAAATAGCATGGAACTATAAGGTTGAACTACAGAAACGCCTCAAGAGTTTGTATAGTTCAACAATGATCTGGAGTGTGTTTTTGTCTACATTGTTATCTGCTTGTGTCCACATTGGCTTACTTAGGTGGAATATTCTCCGGTCGACTTGACCAATCTGCCACGCGGTCTGAGTCCTTCATTAAGATGTCATCATCTCTGATTCTCTCCATCACTTCCTCCTTTAAGGACACCAATACAACACATACATCCATAAACACGGATACACGCAAACAGACCAGGACATGTAATGAAGATAAGCAAAACCTGTGCCATAAAGTCTTTCACCACAGTCGACAAACAGTTCAAAAGAGGAAGTACCTGACTATCCCTCCTCATATCCACGTCAAAGATGATCTGCCCCTCGTCCTGTGGACTGTGGGGTCTAGGAGGACTGGAAGAAATAAGCATGTACTGATGTAGAGTGAAGGTAGATATTTTGTTATCTAAGACAATGACATTCAGGCCTTTTTTAAAGGTGACTTAAGTAGAATTAGTGGTACTCTGTGGCATGTGTACATGTGGGAGAAACTGTATTCTTCCAGTAAACACCCTGAATCACATGACTTAGAGATAAAGGCTATTATGGCTCTACCCTATCAGTGTGAGGCTAGGATCAATCTGAAGACGTGTCATTTAGTAAGTATGCATGTTTATGGCATACGGTCTTACTTAAGACCTCATGTGACATTTGCAGATGATACATACCATATGCTCATGTAAGATGTAAACAACACCTTTACAAATAAAGGCACTTGTGATGAATGCTTAAAGAATGTCCATCAGATGTCATATTGTCCACTATATGTATCTAATGTTTATCATTAACCATTACCTGTCGCAAGAGGAGTTACTGCGACTGGACTCGTGCTGGGCATCTAGCAGGATCTTCTCCATGTCTCCGTTGTGAATGGAGGAGGATGAAGGGACGTGTTCTAAACCCCCCACCAGCCCGTCATCTTCCTCTACAACCTGCGCTAAAGGGGGCGGGATGGAGACGGTGGAGGAAGCGAGGGATGCAGAGTTTCTGTTCATCTCCAACTCCACCCAGGATCCTAAAAGATTTGAGACAAGATTTTTAGAATTATTGAATGCAGGAAGGGGAGAGGATCTCGCCCTTTCTTCAAATCTACGCCGCCCATGTCTCAAAAGACAACATTGCAATACATAGCACATGACTACGACAATGATTGTACACAACTTATTTATGTCTATTGCTGGAACTAAAACTGGGTTGTTTGCATTTTGTAATCTCATTGTTTGTGTCTTTATAGCGAAATTAAACGAACATTATATTTAGAGCACTTAGGATTGTTTGGTATCAGGATGTAAAGGGAAGTCAACAGAATAACAAATGTTTGTGAAAAATATCGCACATCTTTGGCAAACATGATATTAGTATTATTTCGTCAACTTTAATATTGGGATCTTTTTTACTGTGCTTTCCATTGAAATATTTCTTAAAAAGCCCAATCTACATAAGTGAGAATTTGCTTGTGTTTGCTATTTCTAGTCTGTGTAATTGTGTAATATTGTACAGTAAATGTGTTATATTAGATCTTTGCTTGGTATTTTCTCCACCAAACTGAAGTTTATCAAAGATTGTTCAAAAATGTTGATTGGAGTTGCCCCGGTTGATGCATCACAAACCTGTGACCCATCAACTCATTTGACCTTGAGGATCAGTAGTTCAAGACAGAAATATTGAAGGATGTGTATGCCGGAAAACCAACTCTGCACTGCGGTGTCAGCTCTTGGTTTCACTTTCAGGTTTGGTAGCGTCTAGAACTGATTTTTGTGATTAGGTGGAGGCGAAGCTAACTTACATATTCATGTAACTGTGTATTCTTAATGAAGCTGGGTTGTAGAGTTACATTCAAACAAATTTATGGCAGAAAAATATTTTTTACCAAAAAACATACATCATTTGGATGATTAAAGACTAACTTGAACAGATCTTGTAGAAAAATTTAGAAAATAGTGACTTTGCAGACATTTTTTCAATATTAAAGATAAACTATTACAAAATCCTTGAAATTTAATTTCATGAAGTGTGTAATGTTGGGTCTAAAGCTCAAATCTTTTGTTCTAATTTCAGAATAAAATTTCCTGGACTGACCAAGAAAACTTCCTTTGTATTAAATTTTTCAACACAAGTTGTAATAGAAGATCAATCACATTGGACTACTTGACCAATCAGATCAAAGTAAGTTGACAGAAAAGCCGGGATTAGACAGATGAATCGGAGAAGGAGTCATTTAAGAGTCGGTCAAGAAGTACGATTTTTCAACTCTTTAACACCTGTATGTACGTAATCTTGTTGTTGTCCATAAACCAAAAAAAAACCTAACCCTAGGGTTGCAGGTTCAAGTCTCGTGCTGGCAAAATCATGACTTAGGTGCCATTGAGCAAGGCACAGAACTCCCAACTGCTACCCGGGCGCCGCAGTATCAATGACTGCCTGCTGCTCTGTGTGTGTGTTCACTACTGTGTCTGTGTTCAATGCTGTGTGTGTGTTCACTGCTGCGTGTGTGTTCACGGTTGTGTGTGTGTTCACTGCTCTGCAACATCAAAATAGATTTTCAAGGAGTCTTTCACAATAGAACCTTACTGTAAAATGTAAAGTTAAATTTATATTTAAATTTGTAGAATATTTTTCACTTACAATATACAACATTTTAACTGTAAAACCTTAAAATGTAAACTGTAAAAAAACGTGCACATGAAATGTGACCGGAGCATGTTTTGGGAAGATATGATACTTTATCTACACCGTACTGAAGCTAATAGAGACACACTAGGGCAGACATTGGCAGACATAGAGATTTCCCAGTAAGCCACCGATCATCTGGCTTTGCTTCTGTTTACTGCCTGGTGAAAGGGCAATAAATTCCTCCTTCTCTGGCCCATTACATCCCCTCTGATATATGACTCACATGTGCACATGTGACCTCACCGCACCGTGCCCTACGTGATCACAAGCAGGGACGCGCTCTTAGGGAACTGACAGTCTCACCCAAAAACACAGACAGCATTATCCCCAAGGGAGGAAAGCCAAGCTTCCTGTGTTGCCCTTCCACACACATTTGCTTTGCTGTCTCATCAGAAAGCCTGTGTTCCTGCACAGAGAATCCTCTGTTTGTGAATGCTGGCATAACACGCCGGTTCTGTTCGCTCACACAAGCCGCATGAGCTAAGTATAAACTGCAGGACTTTCGAGACAAGCATTCTCCAGGAAAGCAACAAAAATGCAGACGATGGAAAGGCCAGAACACATGACTTTCTTTGGCTGTGGATCAGCTGATATGAGAGCTGCTTTAACTTGGCAGCCGCGACTCTCACTACATACATTTTCCCATCGGGATGTATGTACACGATCACAAATTTTCATCCAGTGCTGATAGAGACCCTGTGAGCTGGGGCATGAAGCTATCGGCTGACCTTTGTTTCGGACCGATGACATAAACTATGTTGCCATGGCACCTATCAATGGGAACATTCTGGCCATTGGTGAAACATTGGCTCGCATCAGCAGAAACGAGATGAGATGTGCACTATGAATTATAAAGACTAATCGTTGATAATTTTGGAAACGACGAAGCTTAAATGTAAGAAAATGACTCTTGATAGGTTATATATATATCATATTATATAACAAGATTTATGGGTTGGTTCAACCAAAATTAAACATTGTGTTACTCCAAACAATAAAAAAACCTTATTATTCTATATTTAAGAGCTCATTCAATAGTGACACACTAATAACTTCACATTCTCAATTGATCTTGCGTGTCTCATAACAGCTAGTCAAGAGACACATGATTTAAGTTATTGATTCTTCACCATATATGAATTTAACACTCATAGTTATTATTAAGCACACACCCTATTTTAAATCATCTAAAAATACATCTTAAGTTGCAATTATTTTCTATGACTTTTTAACCTGATTTAATACCGTAGAATGCATCAAAAGGTGTAAAACAAATTGGTCTATGTTGAATAATTTCTTTACTATATTCCCGTACCCAGATAGCACAGATATCTGCTTAAGATCTCGAGAACTGTTGAAAAACTAGGGTTGTAAAAATACGAGGATATGGATGATGCCATGCATGATGTCACATCACACAAAAAATCTACCTTTATTCCTCACGTAGCGTCTGTCTATGCATTTCCGCCAAAGAACATTTACTTTCATTTATTCCCTTCAATTAAACTTTATTTAATATATTTTGGTGGCGTTGGGACTGCTTGTAAACTATCAAAATATTGACAGATTAACTGAATTGTATAACAGGAATGTGTGAGGTATTGCCAAATATCGTACCGCTTTCAAAAAAAGATGTACTTTATTGTAATACACTGTTCGAATCTGTGCTATCATTACTGTTGAGTTATATTTAGGGCTGGGCGGTGTAAATTTATATATGTGTACTGATTTTTTTTTCTTTAATACTGAAATATGTCAGCAAACATGAGACTGAAATTATGAAAGATAATCCATAGAAGAATTCTATAACTGGGAAAAGAAGTAACTTTAAAAAAGTCTATAATAATAATGTCCGACCACATAAAATTGGGAGATGTGACATACAGTGGAATGGGTTGTTTATCCTAAGTCATATTTTGTTTACTATATTTATAAGGTTAAAAAATAATCAAATAAGATCAAGTGCTTTCTTTTCTCAAATATTCAAACTGTTTATTATATAAAGCACTTCTGTAAATTTATGGAATAATTACCTTTATAAAAAACTATATTGTGAAATTTTTTTTACCATGAAATAAAATTTATCATATTTATCATATATACTTTATATAAAAAATTAAAATATATATTTTATTATTTGAATGTCCCTGCTTTGGCTGTAGATTGATGTACGTCAAATGCTTTAAAAAAAAACGTACATTTTCTGGTACTATACATTTAATATGAACTTTCTTATTAACTAATTTTCAAACGATTTGTTATGCGATTTATTTTTCGCATCCCTACCTCCACTGTGTTCTGATTGGTCAGTTAGCCCAGTCAGCTGTGATTGGTCCACCGTGTACAGTGCATGATTGAAATATTTTTTTACATTATTTATTTTTTAATACACAGTGAAAAACGTTTAAAATATTTTACAATATTTTTATAGCAAATTCTCACAACTTTTGGTTTGTTCACATTACTTTTTAAAATATTGCAAACTAAATAATATTTGATTTATTTATGAGCGTTAATTTGTTAAGCCTAGTTGGGTGAGCCAATCAACGTCTGCTTTGAGAGCGGTACGTCACATTAACTCATGACGCAAACCAATGTGCAAGTAGCTCAGCGGTGACCACTTGTTAAATCTGAAGTATGACTCTTTTAAGTAAACTTTACTGAAAGTTATGATCTAAATAATTAGACAGGGGAACATATAACTGTTTTCTATATTTCACCAAACATACCAGAACTATTTATATTTAACCAAACTAACCAGAACTATTTATATTTAACCAAACTAACCAGAACTATTTATATTTAACCAAACTAACCAGAACTATTTATATTTAACCAAACTTACCAGAACTATTTATATTCAACCAAACTTACCAGAAATATTTATATTTCACCAAACACACCAGAAATATTTATATTTAACCAAACATACCAGAAATATTTATATTTCACCAAACATACCAGAAATATTTACATTTCACCAAACATACCAGAAATATTTATATTTCACCAATCTACCAGAAATATTTATATTTCACCAAACACACCAGAAATATTTACATTTCACCAAACACATCAGAAATATTTATATTTCACCAAACACACCAGAAATATTTATATTTAACCAAACACACCAGAAATATTTATATTTCACCAAACATACCAGAAATATTTATATTTCACCAAACATACCAGAAATATTTATATTTAACCAAACATACCAGAAATATTTATATTTCACCAAACACACCAGAAATATTTACATTTCACCAAACACATCAGAAATATTTACATTTAACCAAACATACCAGAAATATTTACATTTCACCAAACACATCAGAAATATTTACATTTAACCAAACACACCAGAAATATTTATATTTAACCAAACATACCAGAAATATTTATATTTCACCAAACATACCAGAAATATTTATATTTAACCAAACATACCAGAAATATTTATATTTAACCAAACACACCAGAAATATTTATATTTCACCAAACATACCAGAAATATTTATATTTAACCAAACATACCAGAAATATTTATATTTCACCAAACACACCAGAAATATTTACATTTCACCAAACACATCAGAAATATTTATATTTCACCAAACACACCAGAAATATTTATATTTCACCAAACATACCAGAAATATTTATATTTCACCAAACACACCAGAAATATTTATATTTAACCAAACACACCAGAAATATTTATATTTCACCAAACACACCAGAAATATTTATATTTCACCAAACATACCAGAAATATTTATATTTAACCAAACATACCAGAAATATTTACATTTCACCAAACATACCAGAAATATTTATATTTCACCAAACACACCAGAAATATTTATATTTAACCAAACACACCAGAAATATTTATATTTCACCAAACACACCAGAAATATTTATATAAATATTTAACCAAACATACCAGAAATATTTATATTTCACCAAACATACCAGAAATATTTATATTTCACCAAACACACCAGAAATATTTATATTTCACCAAACACACCAGAAATATTTATATAAATATTTAACCAAACATACCAGAAATATTTATATTTAACCAAACATACCAGAAATATTTATATTTCACCAAACATACCAGAAATATTTATATTTCACCAAACATACCAGAAATATTTATATTTAACCAAACACACCAGAAATATTTACATTTCACCAAACACACCAGAAATATTTATATAAATATTTAACCAAACATACCAGAAATATTTATATTTCACCAAACATACCAGAAATATTTATATTTCACCAAACACACCAGAAATATTTATATTTAACCAAACATACCAGAAATATTTATATAAATATTTAACCAAACATACCAGAAATATTTATATTTCACCAAACATACCAGAAATATTTATATTTCACCAAACATACCAGAAATATTTATATTTCACCAAACATACCAGAAATATTTATATTTAACCAAACATACCAGAAATATTTATATTTCACCAAACACACCAGAAATATTTATATTTCACCAAACATACCAGAAATATTTATATTTAACCAAACATACCAGAAATATTTACATTTCACCAAACATACCAGAAATATTTACATTTCACCAAACATACCAGAAATATTTATATTTCACCAAACACACCAGAAATATTTATATTTAACCAAACACACCAGAAATATTTATATTTCACCAAACACACCAGAAATATTTATATAAATATTTAACCAAACATACCAGAAATATTTATATTTAACCAAACATACCAGAAATATTTATATTTCACCAAACATACCAGAAATATTTATATTTCACCAAACACACCAGAAATATTTATATAAATATTTAACCAAACATACCAGAAATATTTATATTTCACCAAACACACCAGAAATATTTATATAAATATTTAACCAAACATACCAGAAATATTTATATTTCACCAAACATACCAGAAATATTTATATTTCACCAAACACACCAGAAATATTTATATTTCACCAAACATACCAGAAATATTTATATTTCACCAAACATACCAGAATATTTATATTTCACCAAACATACCAGAAATATTTATATTTCACCAAACATACCAGAAATATTTATATTTCACCAAACATACCAGAAATATTTATATTTCACCAAACATACCAGAAATATTTATATAAATATTTAACCAAACATACCAGAAATATTTATATTTAACCAAACACACCAGAAATATTTACATTTCACCAAACATACCAGAAATATTTATATTTCACCAAACATACCAGAAATATTTATATTTCACCAAACACACCAGAAATATTTATATTTAACCAAACATACCAGAAATATTTATATTTCACCAAACATACCAGAAATATTTATATTTCACCAAACATACCAGAAATATTCATATTTCACCAAACATACCAGAAATATTTATATTTAACCAAACATACCAGAAATATTTATATTTCACCAAACATACCAGAAATATTTATATTTCACCAAACATACCAGAAATATTTATATTTAACCAAACATACCAGAAATATTTATATTTCACCAAACATACCAGAAATATTTATATTTCACCAAACATACCAGAAATATTTATATTTCACCAAACATACCAGAAATATTTATATTTCACCAAACATACCAGAAATATTTATATTTCACCAAACATACCAGAAATATTTATATTTCACCAAACATACCAGAAATATTTATATTTCACCAAACACACCAGAAATATTTATATTTCACCAAACATACCAGAAATATTTATATTTCACCAAACATACCAGAAATATTTATATTTCACCAAACATACCAGAAATATTTATATTTCACCAAACATACCAGAAATATTTATATTTCACCAAACATACCAGAAATATTTATATTTCACCAAACATACCAGAAATATTTATATTTCACCAAACATACCAGAAATATTTATATTTCACCAAACACACCAGAAATATTTATATTTCACCAAACATACCAGAAATATTTATATTTAACCAAACATACCAGAAATATTTATATTTCACCAAACATACCAGAAATATTTATATTTAACCAAACATACCAGAAATATTTATATTTAACCAAACATACCAGAAATATTTATATTTCACCAAACATACCAGAAATATTTATATTTCACCAAACATACCAGAAATATTTATATTTAACCAAACACACCAGAAATATTTACATTTCACCAAACATACCAGAAATATTTACATTTCACCAAACATACCAGAAATATTTATATTTCACCAAACATACCAGAAATATTTATATTTAACCAAACATACCAGAAATATTTACATTTCACCAAACATACCAGAAATATTTACATTTCACCAAACATACCAGAAATATTTATATTTAACCAAACACACCAGAAATATTTACATTTCACCAAACATACCAGAAATATTTACATTTCACCAAACATACCAGAAATATTTATATTTCACCAAACATACCAGAAATATTTATATTTAACCAAACATACCAGAAATATTTATATTTCACCAAACATACCAGAAATATTTATATTTAACCAAACATACCAGAAATATTTATATTTCACCAAACATACCAGAAATATTTATATTTAACCAAACATACCAGAAATATTTATATTTAACCAAACATACCAGAAATATTTATATTTCACCAAACATACCAGAAATATTTATATTTAACCAAACATACCAGAAATATTTACATTTCACCAAACATACCAGAAATATTTACATTTCACCAAACATACCAGAAATATTTATATTTAACCAAACACACCAGAAATATTTACATTTCACCAAACATACCAGAAATATTTACATTTCACCAAACATACCAGAAATATTTATATTTCACCAAACATACCAGAAATATTTATATTTAACCAAACATACCAGAAATATTTATATTTCACCAAACATACCAGAAATATTTATATTTCACCAAACATACCAGAAATATTTATATTTCACCAAACATACCAGAAATATTTATATTTAACCAAACATACCAGAAATATTTATATTTAACCAAACATACCAGAAATATTTATATTTCACCAAACATACCAGAAATATTTATATTTAACCAAACATACCAGAAATATTTATATTTCACCAAACATACCAGAAATATTTATATTTAACCAAACATACCAGAAATATTTATATTTCACCAAACACACACGAAATATTTACATTTCACCAAACATACCAGAAATATTTACATTTCACCAAACATACCAGAAATATTTATATTTAACCAAACATACCAGAAATATTTATATTTCACCAAACATACCAGAAATATTTATATTTCACCAAACACACCAGAAATATTTATATTTAACCAAACACACCAGAAATATTTACATTTCACCAAACATACCAGAAATATTTACATTTCACCAAACATACCAGAAATATTTATATTTCACCAAACATACCAGAAATATTTATATTTAACCAAACATACCAGAAATATTTACATTTCACCAAACATACCAGAAATATTTACATTTCACCAAACATACCAGAAATATTTATATTTAACCAAACACACCAGAAATATTTACATTTCACCAAACATACCAGAAATATTTACATTTCACCAAACATACCAGAAATATTTATATTTCACCAAACATACCAGAAATATTTATATTTAACCAAACATACCAGAAATATTTATATTTCACCAAACATACCAGAAATATTTATATTTAACCAAACATACCAGAAATATTTATATTTCACCAAACATACCAGAAATATTTATATTTAACCAAACATACCAGAAATATTTATATTTAACCAAACATACCAGAAATATTTATATTTCACCAAACATACCAGAAATATTTATATTTAACCAAACATACCAGAAATATTTACATTTCACCAAACATACCAGAAATATTTACATTTCACCAAACATACCAGAAATATTTATATTTAACCAAACACACCAGAAATATTTACATTTCACCAAACATACCAGAAATATTTACATTTCACCAAACATACCAGAAATATTTATATTTCACCAAACATACCAGAAATATTTATATTTAACCAAACATACCAGAAATATTTATATTTCACCAAACATACCAGAAATATTTATATTTCACCAAACATACCAGAAATATTTATATTTCACCAAACATACCAGAAATATTTATATTTAACCAAACATACCAGAAATATTTATATTTAACCAAACATACCAGAAATATTTATATTTCACCAAACATACCAGAAATATTTATATTTAACCAAACATACCAGAAATATTTATATTTCACCAAACATACCAGAAATATTTATATTTAACCAAACATACCAGAAATATTTATATTTCACCAAACACACACGAAATATTTACATTTCACCAAACATACCAGAAATATTTATATTTCACCAAACACACACGAAATATTTACATTTCACCAAACATACCAGAAATATTTATATTTAACCAAACATACCAGAAATATTTATATTTCACCAAACACACACGAAATATTTACATTTCACCAAACACACCAGAAATATTTACATTTCACCAAACATACCAGAAATATTTATATTTAACCAAACATACCAGAAATATTTATATTTCACCAAACATACCAGAAATATTTATATTTAACCAAACATACCAGAAATATTTATATTTCACCAAACATACCAGAAATATTTACATTTCACCAAACATACCAGAAATATTTATATTTCACCAAACATACCAGAAATATTTATATTTAACCAAACATACCAGAAATATTTACATTTCACCAAACATACCAGAAATATTTATATTTCACCAAACATACCAGAAATATTTATATTTCACCAAACATACCAGAAATATTTATATTTAACCAAACATACCAGAAATATTTATATTTCACCAAACATACCAGAAATATTTACATTTCACCAAACATACCAGAAATATTTATATTTAACCAAACATACCAGAAATATTTACATTTCACCAAACATACCAGAAATATTTATATTTCACCAAACATACCAGAAATATTTATATTTCACCAAACATACCAGAAATATTTATATTTCACCAAACATACCAGAAATATTTATATAAATATTTAACCAAACATACCAGAAATATTTATATTTCACCAAACATACCAGAAATATTTATATTTCACCAAACTTATAATAACTATTTTAAACAGCTTTGTACACAAACTAGAAATAAACATAACTGATTTAACCAGCGGACTTTTATTTTGATAGTTTCATGTCTGGTTTCATGTTTTAGCTCAAAAGCTTAGAAACGCAATTTTTTTTTTTTAAATGTTGGCAATAAATTTGTTTGTAAGTACAATTTAAGAATTTAATAACACTTTGGCGTTTTTAAAATATAAGATTAAATTATTGCCTTTTAACAAAGACAGTTTCTTTTTTCCACCTGTCATGTTTTATACATAACACTTAAATCTTATACGCGTTTTAACACAAAATATTCACATTTGTATATTAATAAAAAATAAGTCGTTTATTTTTATAATCTTCATTTTTGAGTTCCTCTAGTTCGAGCTCGCCTTGTTGACATCGGAGTTCATCCCGCCTCCCAAACCGTAAGCGTCGCGATTGGCTCAAGCCAGAGTCAATCATTTTATAAGTCCCGCCCCCGCCCCTAATCTAAAACGCCATTGGTCGGACAGCCTGTCAATATCGATGACGCGCGTGTTTAACGCAAATCCCCTGCCTCTAGGACCTGGCAAAGTAGATCCGAACTAAAAAAAGAACCATTAAGCCCAACAAAAAGTCCCAAAAATCAACTTTGGTCGCATCGAACACCCCTCTGCCCGACCGAACGGTTGACAGGAAGCTTTAATGACGTAATGCAGCGGTACGCACCGTTTAATCCGGCTGGAGGAGCAGCGTCGGACATCGTGGCTCTGTGTTGGGCGGCTTGCGTAACACTGACAGCAGAACAGCACGAACACAACCTGCGCACACGCACGTGTGACCAAACCTGACCGCAGATCAGACTCCACGCGGAGGACTGAGCGGAAAAACTCACACGCACTGATCTCAGATCAGCAGAGGTGGCGCTTAATTGACACACGTGTCTGCGGCCTGACAGCAAACACATCATGATGACGTCATGCACAGATGCTTTTGTGATCAAGCAGTGAAGCACATAGAATGATTTCTTCCGGAGAAGATATTTTGAAGAATGTCCGCGAGCATGCACAAGTTGAAGGAATACATCATGTTTTAGGGATTTAGTGTCATGTTATGGAAACTCAATTTTGTTGAGTAAGGAGATGAAATCATCTTGTACGATATAACAAAAAAATATTCTTGTTACTTTAAAAGCGTGCGTACCAACTTTACCGGCTCAGATTGTATTTTAAGGAACCATTTGAGTCAGGCCGGTCACATTATCCACAAGTATTACACTTTTTTCAAGTCGATTTCGCAAAATTGCTATTTAAACGTTTCATTTGCATTTAGTCATTTGGCAGACGCTTTTTTTGGAAGGCGGGCACCACACAAACATCACGCGGGCTACCAGGGATCTGCGGGCACAACTCAGCTTTTGTGACATCATTGTACACACAAACAGTCTTGCGAACCAGACTGGAGATCAACAGGAACATTTGGATTAATTTGGTCGCCATATATTAGTTTCTGGTTTATTCGTCACAAGGTGCCAATGGCTTTAAAACTCGCATGTCTGGCCAATACATCATGACTTATGATGCAGAATTGTTTGTTTGGCTGGTCCACAAACACAACTGGGCATTTTGTCGAGGGCCATACAATACATACAATAACCTCAATATGAGAGGTGTTGAACTCGATTGGGATTCAAGCCGCCCTTCATAACATATCATAAATAAGCACAAGAGCAGACACTTTTTACTTCATGTGCAATTGTTTGTCTAAATCTGGTGGAATAAAAGTTACCTCTTATTTTAAAGAGCAGTTTCCGCTGATCGTACGCTAATGACAGCAATAAAATGGATGTTTATCTCCAAAATGTTTAGGGGCACGAATAAGGATTATAAATGCATTCTTTATTTCAAACAACTTTCATATACCCTACATTGTTCCTGTTTTGGCCTACACTAACAGCATTTATATTATTTCATGAGTTTGTCAATTACTTGTTGCTTTGCACTGGCAAAAAAAGAGAACACAACTCTGATTGGTTTGTTCAGTTTATAAATACCATTCATTATCATAATCTCTATAATCTTTCTCAAGTTGAAGAGAGAGAATAGACAATGTGGGCATGGATAACAATGAAAAAGAAATCCTGTAAGGCTGTATGACTCGTATATGAGTGAGCAAGTCCAACCGGAGTGTATGTGCTTCAACAAGTGCAGACATTAGACTACTACAGCAAACACGGCAAGTGACGGTTTTCGGCACAGGCCGGTTTGTGCCAACAAAAAAGCTCTTTGGGGCACGAGAGGTTCGGTGTTTGCAAGGGTGTAAGAAGTACAGCCCTGCAATTTGACACAGCCAAAACCATTTCTAAATGGAGTGTAGTAAACAATATATAAGCTGTGGTAAACTAAACAAATAAATCTACATAAAAAACACTTATTCTTGAAACAGAATTAAAACTAAACAACTTGGCAGTTTCTCTGATAAAATATAAAAAAACATTACAATGGCACAAATGACATACTGGGCATTAAAGAAAACAGGGACACATCCACATGAGTTCAGATTAGTTTTTATACAGACACCTTGAATAAACCGAAACCAAAAAACAAAACAAACAAAAAACAAACTATAGTTGAAATCTGATTGGAACCTGCCCCCCATTTCGTCCCGGGGCTTCGGACTTATGGGTAAAGGGGAAAGGGAGGAGGGTACAGACAGAGGTTGGCACGTCACCAGAGCAAGGCGCGTATCACGGTGCCACTGAGGCCAAAGCCAGGTCGCACTCTCTCTCCAGACCAGTTTGAACCAGGTTACTCTGTGTTGGCAGCCACTAGCCAGCTTCACTAGTTCATCCCGTCCTGGAGTAGGCCAAGGTTGGTATGTGATGATGGTGGTGGTCGTCACAGAAATGATTTTCGCTAGTTCTTTTTCACGTAGATAGAGGTTCGGAGGTTTTCTTTCCCCACAATGACAGTATTAGTTCACTTTCTCCTGGAAGATGTAGAGGTTGTTGGTGGTTGCCACGGCGATGATATTTTCCTGTGGGTGCCAGGCGGTGTGTAGGATCTTCTTGTTGAAGTCCAGGCTGTCCACGCTGATCTCATCCTTCTTACGCTTTCCGCCAGCGCACACCCTGCGCGGCTTTAGGACCTGCCGGGGCTTGCAGCTCTCGCGCGATGCCTCTAGGGTAACATCCCGTCGCTGGGTGCGGTCCAACATTCGGAAGAAGTTGTTGTAGGATCCAGTCATCACCACACTAACAAAAAAAACCGAGACCGAGTTAACAGACTTAGGAAACTTGAATAATTTTGTTTCCACAGCTTGTACATTTAAAGATAATGTGTAACACGGTTAATATTGCATGACTTTAAATTATCCTATGGGAAAAATAAGTGCTGTGCGAAGGGACTGTGCAAAATGCAATATGATACAACATCAGCAGTCAAATCTGTGAGCAATAACAAATTGCCATTTAACTCCCATTACTTTATATGCATTATTCATATTTTGTGAAGGTGGACTAATCCAATAAACAATTGAGACCAAGACACGCTGTAACAAAACTACTGAGTGACATTATGCGCAAGTTAAATGACGAACAATCTGTAAAGGCTCACGTTTTCACGACATTCTACCCTAATCTTTCGCTGACCCAAACCACAGCCATTCTGTCTGTTAGAGAGTGATAACAGAGTTCTCTCAAGATGAAAAACAGTCAATGAGTGGTATTCAACGGCCGGTGCAATCGTCCACTACTACCTTTAAAACTCATATTACCAGGGGCAGTGTAATGCCAGGGTCACATAGGGCGACAGAGAATGCCGCAAGACTATACCAAATGCATGTGTGAGAATGGGTTATTTAGAAACACGCAGCACATCACACTTCTGACCTGTTACACATCAGATGACAGACAAAAACACCAAAAGAGGAAAGAAAAAGTAGTCAGGTAAACCTTTTAAAAAAGGCAATGTATGTTCCCTGGATTGCAATGTGATTCTAACCCATAAAAGGATTAACATTAGTGTTGATTTTACAACGAAGACTGTTCTAATAAACCGTGACGAATTGAAACCAACACTTTAGTCAACAAATAAAACTGAAAGGAAATTATAAATGATCATTGTGGAGCCATTTTCAAAACTGGATGTATGCTATAAATTAAATTTAATAATGCTCAGTTGCAGTCTTGGTTACAAAGCTTTAGATAATTTCAGTTAACTTCTAAT
This sequence comes from Triplophysa yarkandensis, assembly GCA_033220385.1. NCBI lineage: Eukaryota > Metazoa > Chordata > Actinopteri > Cypriniformes > Nemacheilidae > Triplophysa > Triplophysa yarkandensis. The sequence goes on from CM065673.1 coordinate 12,635,459, forward strand.
GTTTGCAACAGGATAAAGACTATGTCCAAGAGCAATGCCATGTCTCATGAACAACGGATATGTTAGAGCTAATTTTTTGGTCTACTTCACATTAGGGGTGTGCACGGATAGTCGAATATTCGGTCTGCTGTAATTATTCGATTAATAAAAATGCTATTCGAATGCAGGGAAAACTCCTCTTCTCGCGTCCGCCCTAGACCCTCGACACAAACATCTCAGGTTCCTCGGAGAACACATGAGAGAAGTAGTAAGAAACACACTTTTTAAACATTATCAGAGCTTTTTCCTTCATGCGAGAGGCGCGGATGTACACCACTCGCATCAAGAGGATGCGGCAATGCCCGCTCGTCGGAAAGGTTGAGCCAGTTCTTCTGCGATGATTACAGAGAATCATGCCGAGACGAGTGGGAACAGTTGTTGCTGGAGACATGTATTCCACCAGATGAGGATCCCATTATACAACATTATACATACAGATGTTGATCCCATTCAGTGGTGGAACGAAAACTTCATAAGCGCTTCACAAAACTTAGTCGTTTAGCACAGCGTTACTTGTGTGTCCCGGACAGTTCTGTACCAGAGAGCGTTTTCTCCGCAGTCCGCCTCATAGTTAACAGACTAAAGAGCCGACTGACTTTCCCCCGATCATGTTGACATGTTTGTGTTCCTTAAAAAGAACATGTAAAACAATAGAAAGAAAGCAAAAAACATTTGCTGACAGTTTAAAAGGTTCAAAGTTAAATGTAGCCTTGGCTACTTTCTGTACAATAGCCTAATTGCTGCAGGCGGCTTTATTTACGTTTTTTTTTTGCCTTTGCTCTCTTCTTTTTTGTTTGTTTGCACATATTGTTAAAGGTTTTCAGCTACAAAACACGATATAGCGTAAAAATGACGTCAGTCTCATAAACGTAATTTAAATAAACGAATATTCGATTTTTGTGGGCTCAAATATTCGAATGTGATATATGCGGAAAACATCCATCCCTACTTCACATGTCAACAAGGATAAAAAGAGCTTTTGTTAACCATGTGGATCAAAAATAGCTGGGAAATCAAACCAACTTAAAGCATCATTTAGAGACTGCTTATCCAAAATTAAATGTCATGGCAAGCATTAATGCTAAGATTGAGTTTATTTTTAAGAAAAATCACATGTTTCCACTAAACTTTGAATAAAAGAAAAGCTCAAGAAAATAACCTATGAATAGTATTGAGCAAACGATGTTAAGCGTTAAAATATCTAATGTCCTTAAATTGAATCAAACGTGTGCAATGATAAAAGATATTGTGGTGTTATATTTGACTGTTGGCAAAACACTTCAGCAAGGTCAAAGTCATCATCTGACCTGTTAATTTGGACAGGATTTACGGGAGACAATACTATGACGTTTTTTTGGTCCACCGATTAACATAGCAGAGACGTGTTTACATGAGTGAAAATGAGCATTTATCAAGATCAGCTAAACATTGGAATCAAAAAATATTTCAGAGACCCTGTATAAATTCTCTCAAAAAGGAGAAAAATATTTGGCACATGCTTGTAACTAAACTGTTTGTGTACCCCACTGACTACTTAAGTAGGAAAAAATTTATTAGTAGTAAAAATTACCCAACAACTTTTTGCTGTCTTCAAAATGTCTTATATGGTGTTCATTTTTACTATTTTCTCATTCAAATAAACAAAATATTGTGATTATTAATGCATTATCATGTAACAACTCATGAGCTTAAATAAATCATGTACAGTTACACCCAAGCTATATCCAGCAGCATTTCAACATTTAAAAAAATGTTATTCCATTTTTTTAATTGATCATATAGACTAATGTAGATAATCTCACCTGTCATTCCCATTCCAGCAGCATTCAAATTTGTCAAAGATGCAGTCATTCTCATAAAGCGAGCACAATTTACTCCTGAGATATTCGTGAACCTGCGGAAGCAACAAAAGAAGGACATGACCTCAGGATATCAAAATCAACAAGAGGATCAAATGATTCTCCCATCTAATCCATCATACTGTAGAATGAAAGGAGACTTTTTCAAATTTTATATAGTTTGGCAAACAGCACTGACTGTCCTTTTTTCCTTTTCATCTCAATGCTGTTGAAATTGTGCATGTGACGCCCTCTAATAGCTGTGAGTATGTTTAGTATCTTCCAATAATTTTATGTACAAACTGGCAAATCTCACTTGGTATGTCTCAACAGGACGATTCTCCATGTTGAGGTCCCAGATTTTGACAGACAGGTAGTCTCGGGTCATCATGTAGCGGCCGTTGTGACTGAACTTGACATCTGAGATTGAGGAGATGATTTCAGAGAAGAAAGAGCGGTTGCTTGGGTCTTCTGGCTCTTCAAACACTACAAGGGTTGAAAAAAAAAACATTAGGAAATGACATCGGGGTTCTGTCAGATGGAAGTAATTGGTCTTATACTTGCATTTAGAGTGCTTGTCACAAAGTGCTGATGCGCGCATGTCACACAGACGGATGGTCCCTTTACTGCTGCTGTACACAAATGTGTTGCAGTGGTGTGGGTGGAACTCTGCGGCTGTGATCACCTCCGTCAGCTCCTCCATGTTGGCTGGCTTTATATCCACGATGTCTAATAGAGAGTTAAAGACAAAACATGGCCTTCACAAGATAACAACCATCAAACAACATCAGGTTTCATGTTTCTTGTCTATCAGGATACTGAAGCTGCGGTCTGTGATCTCTAGATGCCATAGATTGATGCGCAGGTCATCTGCTGACAGGTAAGTCTCGTTGTCACTGTTGACAGAGATGGAATTGATGTGGTAGGTGTGGGCATTGGCAAAGACCCTGCGTGGACTGGCCTCCACCATGAGATCCATAGGCCTGAATACTGGCACCTGCAGAGGAACAAATACATGATTAGTTGATTAACAGTTAGCCACCGTTAATAACAAATGGATTTGTTCTACTAATGTTTTTTTTAAATAAACAATTTTATAAAGTGGGCAATCTATTTCAGTGACTTCTTAAAGCTACAAAAACCAAAGGTTCAACTAGTTTCTTTCCTTTTCCAGAATGATTTTCATGTGGGCTTGAGGGACGTGTCTGGTTTGATATGTCGCCTGTTATCTGTCATATAAACCAGGCAAATGAGCCATAGTCATTAAAAAATAGACTTCTACTGTTAACTCATATACATGGCATGTATTTTTATGTATTTTAACCGTTTCTAGTTTTGTTAAGAAACTGAATAAAACTCGTATGTGTGTATTTGTTAACATCACATGGCAAAACACATAAGAGAAGTCATATCTGAGGAAGTGGTATAGCACCAAAACGGTTTGAAAATGTCAACTTTTAAACTGTCCACTGTGTAACGCATGAAGGGAAAAAAAGGATAATGTAAAAGAGAGATTAACAGTATAACAACAAAATTTGTGAACCTCTTAGCTAAAGATATTTTTGGGATTCTACAAAATGTAATAAACAATCAGTTACATTATACCATTGGTATCTTTAAACTTAACTGACTAAGACCATTTCACTCTTGAAATCACAGTAATATTAAAACAATTAAGGTAAAAACTGTAATCAATGTCTAGTCAGATTTAGATTTTCCGACTTTAAACTGGTTTTCACAGGCAGGGTCATATGAGATTTATGTATGCTCATACTTGTTTGTGTTTTTTTAAAGAAAAAAATTAACCTTTTTTGAATGTCACATCTCAGATGTAGCCACAATTAGAGTATGAGCCATTTTTAGATAACAGAAGATAGATATACAGAAAATATCACTCATATGATGTGTTCTGTATATTTAAGCACCATATACGAGACACAAATACATTTAGTCATTTGGCAAACACTTTCATCAAAAGCTACTTAGAAGTATTATGTAGTGGCCAACTATCACTGCAGAGCAAACGGGGTTAAGATGTCTTGCTTATGAACACTTCAGTCATTGCCTGCTGATACTTGGATTTGAACCCGCAACCTTTTGCTTACAAGTCCAATTCTCTAACCACCAAGCCACTGACACCATTTAACCTATTGTTTCTGATAAGTCAGTAAAAATCACGCATTCACAATTCTACACATTTAATACTCATAATTCACTAGTGTAGTATATGTTAAACATGATGTGTGATATAAACATGATGTAATGTCAATACGAAATAACGTGAAACTATATCCATCAGTTGTTACATTTATAACTGTGACTAGGACAAACTGAACTAGCAACCCCTACTGACAACATCATATACACAGACAGGTGACTACAGTATAAACGTATTTTAGGAATCTATAGAAGCAGGCAGCTTGTGTGCCAATGTACGCACCCGTAGAGTTGTGATAGTTGTTGCATCTCTGTATCGGCCGTCCTCCTCTTTAAGATTGTATCCCTCTGGTCTCTTGTCACGTTCACTAATCTTCCACAACTTGATAGTTTTATCTGCAACCAAAAGCACAAAATACTTCATTAGCATAAGGATGGACGATATGGCAAACATTCATATATATGATATAAACATAAACAGTACCAAAACATAATGTTAACTTTTTATTTGTTTTTAGCCATTACAAACAAGAAATTTAAAATAATCTATCAAATAAATATCTCTCAGACTTAGCTTATTAACAATAATGTAGTTTCATTTAAACCAGAATAGGCTGATTATTTGTATAAATTTAAAACAAACTGCTTCAGCCAGGATCAAGAAACAAAAACAATCAAATAAACTAAATAAAGTTTATCTAAACTTAAAAGGCAGAGCCGCTTCCAGACTTCTGAATTAGTCTTTCCTCTCTTATATATTATCTCGCCTGCCTTCTTACTTGTGGAAGCTTGTTCAACTGCATCTGTATTGCGACAGCATCAGCTCTACATAATCTCATTTATTTGCAGTGAAACCTAATATACTTCAAAAACTAGCTTGACTTGCAAACCTTTGCTTTGTAAACTATGAAAATGTTAAAAAAATGTTTCCCATGGCTACATTTTATGACATTTGAGCGTGCACGAAAACAGACAATTTCAGTGGATTCAAAAGTGTCTTTATAAATACACACCGGTTGCATAACACAATCGCAAGATCATATTTTTAGACAGCATGGAGACGGATTTAGTGAGTCAGACGGGGAAAATGCAGATTTTAAGAAGTCTCAAGTCTAAGACACATCAATATTTTTACCTCAATAAATGTGTTTATGTCTGTTATTTATATCATTGTGTGTCTTGAAAATATGAGTTGACATATCATAGCATTTATTTTAGCATTATTTGTCAAAAATCCAGTTAGATTTTTATATGTACAAGATGTGTGACAATAGCCAGTGCTCCACACAGAAATCTGGATTTATTATCTATTTTATTTCTTATGATATGATAGAAGGAGAGGAAAAACTTTAACTCAATCCAGAAGACCTGCATAGTTGTCTTCATGATGCTTTAAGACTCAAAGCTCCAAGACCACAACATATCCAGTGGATTATAACAAATAATGACATAATGATGTTTAGATTTGTCAATTTATATTTTACAAAGACTTGTAAATACTCAAACCATTAAACAAAAGTACTGACATGCTTAAGAAGATACACCCCAAACGATGCACTTACCATTTGTGGACAACAAAAATTGTGCAGCGTTTTTTTGTGGTAGCCAGCGGATCTTGTTGATCTTTTCTTCGATTTCCAAGCTCTTCAGGTAGTCAAACTCAGGCTCATGGCTCTGAAATGTGCTGTAAACATTATATTCACTACGGCACTGTGGCTGACCCTTGTTCTTGAGGAAAAAGAAATCACAGTCAGAGAGAAACAAAAGCAGATATGTTGCCAGAAAGGAATATTCAAACACCTTACCTCAGTCTCTTGTTGGAAGATGACAACCCTACCGCCTTTGTCCCCTGTGGCTAGCAGCTCCCCTGAGTGGTTGAACTCCACAGTTGAGATGATGTCGGCTGTTTGGTGTACATAAAACAACATGCACAACAATCGTCACACTTTACAGATTTTACAGGATCTATCTTCAAGAATCATGTCAATTAAATATGTCTAACTTTATTTGCAGAACAAAAAAGATATTTTTAAAAACTTTCCAATTTGGAAAGATTTATATACTGGTTTTAAGCTTACATAGGGTAAATCCTTAAATAAAGACTGTTTTATAGACATTATATAATTTAACCATTATTATTGCCTGAGACAAAAACTTCACGAAAGAAAACTAAGCCTGTGCTTCGGCCAGCTGATGCAGAAAACGCAAAAACTAAGCCAACACATTTTTTAAAGACAGTCCGTTTGGCTTTATATAACCTATAATAACATATTGTTATATTATATGTATTATCATACATATGTAAAGTCCTTTCTTAAATGGATCATTTTCACAAGAAATGGAACTAAATTAAGCACCTGAGATTTCTGGAGCACAACTGAATATAACATTTTATTCAATTAAAACGGTAGTCAGGTAACAGTGGGTTCACATAAATTCTTCGAAATATCTTATATTTCTCAAATATTTTTTCTACCATGGTAGTCAGAGGTGCCTCAGAAATCTCAATTGCACCCATTCTTCCAAATATCTAACTTTGGAACAATTTAAGGTTACAGGTTTTATTTTTGGGTTACCAATACCTTTAAAGGCCATACAGGTTTTCTGAGAAACGCTGATCGTAAAATTGATGCTTGACTCAACTTAGATTCTGAGAATTAGATTAAGATAAGACTGGTTTACATTTTCAACAGCATTTCTCTGCAACCCAGTACCTTTACCGAAAACATATCTAAAATTAGTCAATTTTTTGGTTGACTAACACATCACTGTCAATGTCCTCATAAGAATCTTTAAATATATAGGCACACACAAACACATCTATAACCTAGATTCCTGCTTCAGTGTGTTTCTGAGACAGCAGCTGTGTCACTATTCCTGCATCAGTCAGAGATGGGCAGCTGGACTCACAGCGAGCAGTAGACTGACTCATACAAATGTAACCCTTTGTTAACCGGCAGAGCAGAAGGACACAAGAGGATAAAAAATAAAGCAAAGCCCCTTTGTGTTAGCCTGCATCCCCAGGGGCCAATGCAGGGGCGAGAGATTCCCTGCGCGTCAGTACGTTTGTGTGTAAAGAAAATCACAGGAAGAGTCCAGAAGGACATCTTATTTGAAACAAGCTCGGGGCCTTGAAACATACCATAAGACAAATGCTAAAAGCGCATTAGGCAAAGATCTGCTTGGTTTCATAGTTTTGTGGGAGCTGGGGCATTTTCAATGATATCTTAATGCACAAACTAAAGGATTACAAATCTGCTCTATTGCTATGGATATGAGGTAGACCAGTGGGGCAATACATACAATATTTATATGTTTCACATTATTTAATATTTATAACATCATGAATATTGCATTAATATTGAAACCTTTATTTTGTTCGCCATCTTTTTAGTGGAGAGCTTGCCACCGACTAGTGAGAATATAACACACAAGCTTAATGTTTGAATTCTGATATTCATCAAGCATGATCAACAGGACATTAAAGTGCGATAAATACATTACTTGGTATAACAAATTTTTAAGAAAAACCCCTAAAAATGAATGTTCTGTCATGAACCTGCATCAATTTTTTGTTTGGTCAAACAGAGGAAAGATATTTGGAAGAATGCTTGTAAGCAAACAGTTTGTGAAACATAACATTGGTAGTCCAAAGCTCCTAAGAATTTGTCCTACATTATTCAATATATCTTAGTTTCTTTATAATCATTTTTCTAAATATATTTCTCTGTGTTCATCAGAATAAAAATATTAACACAGATTTGAAACATAACTTTGATTTTTGGAGGGAACTACCATTTCCACAATAGGGAGAGTTTAAATGATGTTAACTTTGACTTCAGAATAACAGCAGGATACATGCACCAGCTATATAGATGGACGAGGCTGGTCCAGGCACTCACCTTCGGCTACGTCATCATCGATCGCCCCTTTCACTTGCGAAAAGCACCATTGCACATCGTTGCCCCCGCCTCCGGCACCTAATCCAATACAAGCAGGCCAAAAAGACAAATGCATACTTAATTTAAAACGCAACAATAC